>RJWT010021814.1:0-17438 GCA_004365215.1 Cuniculus paca | reverse complement strand
CCTCTCCTTTAAAACAGTAGTTTCAGTAGAAAATGTTCAGCAATAACTTTTCCCTTTGAAAATTACCCCAATATTCATTAAAAACTGAATTTCTCAATGCCCTTTCAAATGATCTTTTTGTTTCCAGTCTTGTACATTTATCCTTTAGCCCATTCTTTACAAAGCAAGCCAAATCACCTCTAAAAATGTAAAGCAAGTTGTAGGAATAGCACGAAAATGTTTAGAACTCTCCAATACTTATTAACTGTGGTTAGAAATCCTTATTTTTACCAGTGAGACCCTGTATTAACTGAGTCTTTATCTAGTTCTTTAATTTCGTCCTTTTGTGCTTTTCATCCTTATCTTTTTTTTTGTCCTTTGATCATAATAAATTCCTGACTATATAAAAATTTTTGCTAGCCATTTGGATTTGCTTAAAGTTTTCTTTTTTCCTGTTTTTGTATGGCTGACTGATTACCATCCTTGAACTATCAACCAAAATGCTGCTTCCTCATTCAGGGACCTCCTCCTTCTCCCCACTCATCACTCTTTGCTTCATTTGCTTCTTCAAAACTAATTTAAGACTAAAGTCTAATCATCTTTTCAACCTCCATGCTGTTGAGATTAAGACCATGATAATATGGATATTGTCTTTTTTGTTTATGACTGTGTACTTGCTCCAGATTACTTCTAGGACATAGGAAAGACATATTAATATATGTTGAATGAATGAATAAGCAGTGATATAAAGTGAAACATACCAAATTCTAATCATGCTAAAATTGTTTCATCAATCTATAATAATATGGTAGAGTTCAAAGAATATTGACTTTGAGCAATTTTTCTAATCCTCTGTGAACCTCAATGTCGATATTTGTACAACAGTAGTCATTATTGTACCTATGTCATTGAACTGTTATGAGGATTAAGTTAATATATGTTATGTTAATATATTAAGTTAATATATGTCTTAAAATTATACACCCAAAAGGATAATATGTGACCTTTTTAATGAAGATCTCAGAATCTATAAAGATGCTATGACCATCAACCATGTGTGAAATCACTTATTACACTGAACACTCTCTCTCTCTCTGTCTCTCTCTCAATTTTTGGTGGTTTTTCAAATCAGTGAAGTAAGCAAAGTAGGATGCCATTTTATGCTTCAAACTAACATACTGGGTTGGTAATTTATGACCTGTGATTCTGAGTACTGTTTTGGGCCTGTGATATAATCTTGCAACTGAAAGGTCATAGTGAATGGATGCTAATGGGAAAGGGCATATTTTAAAGGCGGAACCAAATTAATCATAATTAATAAGTCAGCATTATCTGTATTGTAATGGAATGTTCTTACCGTTACGTAAGTAAAAATGTCTTAACAGTAGTCATGCCACTGAATTCCTGGCGTAATCGTGAACTTTACCATTGGGTGTTTGCGTTCACTTGTATTAGGCTCTGGCAACTGAACATGGTTGGGGCTATTGCACTTGTTGCATCATCCGGAATGTGAGACAAGATAAATTTAAGGGCTGCACCTGCTGTGAAATCTTTAGTCACCACTGACTGCTAATTTGGTTTCAGTCTCACAGCTGCATTTCTATTTGTGAATATGTAAATACTAAAATTTAACTAGGCAAAGGGCAAAGCTTATGTTAGTTGAGCCTTGTGTGACTTTCTATTTCCTATGTGTGTTGCTACATTTCTCTGGATCACAGTCTTCTAAACTGTAAAATAAGTGGGCACAACCTGATTCTTAGATTCTTTCAGTTATGAGATTCTCTGGATCTACTAAAACATGAAAGGGAAGATTGGCTACACCACAACTGATGAATTAGTGACTGTAATAGTTTATAAATACCCAAGCCAGCAATCATACTCAATAGATACATGGACAAATGAATAAATAATCCATGAAAATATGTCTAGAACCCAAATTCTAAAATTAGTTAGAAGAAAGCATTTCCCAAATTAGCAAAATTTAGATAAAAGTTTAACAAATTCTAGTGTAAAAATTGATGCGCTTGTTAATTTCTGATTGAAGTATACTAGATACTTTTTGAGAACTTTCAGAACACTTTGAATTTTAGGTAAAAGAAAGTCAGTTGCAGCTAGCATAAGAAAAGCAACCTCAGTGCTGAGTGGGTTTGGAACATTCATTCACTTATTCTCCAGTCAGGAATTTATGTATTTATTCATTTCTTTTTTTTTTTTAATCAGGGATTGAACTTGCGCTTGCTAGGCGGGTGCTTAAGCCACTGATCTAAATCCCTGGTCCTTGTCTTTTTGTGTAGTCTTGCTGTGCCATTCAGGCTGGCCTTGAGCTCACTTTGTAGCCCAGGCTGTCCACACAGGAATTTATTTAACAGCTATTTATCAGTTACCAACACTATGTCAGGCACTGTCCTGGGTGCTGAAATACAACAACAAGCGAATTGATCTTTGTTGGAGAATCTTATTTGCTAGTGGGTAAAGAAAGAAAACTAACAGTCAAAATTCCAAAGTATGGGGTGGCAATGAATGCTATAAAATTAGAAAGGTTAATGAGATACAGAGTGTTGATCCACTTGTTTGTTTTAGATGGAAAATTTAATACTATTCTCCCTGAAAAGGAGGTATTTGAGCAGACGTTAGGCCTGTGAGGAAGTGAGCCTTAAAGCTACAGAAATGACAGTGTCTCAGACAGGGGACAATAAGTAAGAGGCCCTGAGTGGGGACAGTGCAACTTGGATGGAGCAAGTGAATTAGAGTGAGAGAATGAGTTCAGAGAGGTGTTGGGACAAGACTTTGTAGGTAAATATTACAAGTAATTTTTAAGGGCTCCAAATGTAATTCTTAGTGAACTGGTGCACCTTGGGGCAGGGATAGTTACAGCTTATGGTTTTAGACTGAAAATGTAATAAAAGTGGTTTACAAAATGAAAATGTACATGCTTAAAAGAGGAGAGGTGAATGTTGGGAGAGAAAATATAGCTATGAAACTCCAGTTTTTTTCATTAAGAGTTGTTCTTCCTAAGCATTTGGAATTATTCTAACCACATGTGATGTGAAAAAAATATGCCAATCACAGTCAAATTTAATGGACCCAGAAAAAAAAAATACTGAGATGAGATGTAAGAAAACGGGTTAAATTAGATATACAGCCTAAACTTGCATTTTCTATTTGCTCTAATTTAACTAGTTTTCTGAAATCTTCTGATAGCTACTATAGATTAGTTGTTCTGGAGTTTATAAAGCAATTTTTCAGCAAACTGCCTAAATTTTATATTGTAATGAGCACAATAGGTAAGTACCAGAAGGGCATAAGTTATAAATTCTGTGCATTTATTCTTTATTCTTGTGTTCCAGTTTTCTATACAAAAGCTACAGAAGATTCTAAAATTGTTTTCTTTTATTAGAGTATACTTCAGTGTTTCCTTTTGTACTGAAGGAAACTGAGGCCCAGAAAGTAAAATAATTAGCCTAATGTAGTACTCCTTAGCAAAAAGTGGTGATGAGATTTCAGGCTCTTGATTCTAAGTCCAATTCTCCTTTCACAGCTGCCTCACCTAAGTTAAAAAGAAAAGAAAAGATTCATCCAACATCATAACTGCCTTAACAATAAATTACCCACTTTTATTACAAAAATTCTGTGATCATTTTGACATTTTATCTCTCTTTTGCCAAGCACTCATGTGTTTCCAAATGCTAATTGAATAGCTTGTACATTGAAGAAAATCAGAATTAAATGTTTAATAACCTCTTATGGTCAATGCCAATTAGCTAATTTAGCAATGAACATACTCTCAAAAGACTAGTTAATTAAAACTTTGTAAAAAATTCTGGTTATCATTACTTAATACTTGTCATAGTTTTAGGATTTACTCTAAAGCTTTCAACTGTCTTTGGACTCTAATAAAGTTTTTGAGACTTAAATGGATATTTTGCTATGCTTATTTTTCTTTTCCCACCAGGTTTTTAAGTGACTTAAAAGGAGTCTCTCTTCACTGTCATTCCTAAGCATTTAGAATTACTGCGATGATATCTGCACTGAATAAAAAACTTCTATTTGCAGTAAGATGAATGTTATTACTTCACAAAATAAATTGTAGAATGTTTGGTTTTACAGCGTGTCTTTTTCATGAGTGTTTGTCATACTTGGAAACTTGGATGGGCCCATAAGCTTCTGTGACTGAGGTTGTTATTCTTAACACAGAGTTAGCATGTTGTAAACATGAAATTTTATACAATAATGGGTTGAAATTGGAACCAAGTGATGGTAGAAGCTTACTGGTTGGCTTGAATTAATACATTGCCTTAAGCAGGGTGCAGAAATACCAATTCCAAGAATTTTACAAAATAGGAAGAAGGAAAGAATATGTGAAAATAAACATCTTCTGCCATAAACCCAAGCCTACAAAGCAAAAAGCATACCATCAAAGGAGAGACTGATTGGATTGGCAAATTTACAATCTGCCCGAGTATTAAATATCATTCTCAGCTCCTGACCCAGTCCAACTCCGTGGCAAACTTTACAGCTTGACCTTTCAAGATCCTTGCTTGTTATGATTTATTCTTCAATTAGAGACTTGTGAGCAATGGAGGACCTCAAAAGAGAATGTGGTTTATTCCTCAGGCTCCCAGCAGAAATGCTTCTGAGGAAACCTAGGTAGAAAACAATCCAGCATGTTCTTTCACTTCTTTCAGGAATTAGACTCTGTTTTTTAAAACACTTATAGAATGGCAAATGAAGGTCGTTTCCAATAAAATTCCCATTTGAGTCTACTTTATCATCATGGTCATCATTATCATCATCATTTTGTTGTTGATAAAAATTAAAAACAGTTGTTTACTGTACTCCTTGTAATACATCAAAGATTTAGATTCACGTATAGATTTAGTCTAATAGGCCATTACAGTTACATTCATTTTCTGTTACAACAGTAACAAATTAGCACACATTTGCTAGCTCAAAGCACAAATTTATTATCACACAGTTTGGTTCCATTAGAAATTTGGCATGGCAATTTCGTTAGGTTGAAATTGTGGTGTCATAGGACTGCATTTCTTCTTGGAGTCACTGAGAGTGGCTATGTTTCTTCACCTTCTAAAGGCTATTCACATTCCTTGGCTTACAATGCACCTGTTCTATTTTACAAATCATCAATGGCAAATTTCATCTTTCTTCTATCACATCACTGATGCACAGCCTGTCCTAAGATCTACCTACCTCATATTTAAGAATCCTCATGAATATATTAGGGTCATCTGGTAAATCCAGAATCGTCTCCCTATTTTAAGGTCAGCAGATTAGCAACCTTAATTCCATGTGCAATTTTAATTCCTGTTAGCCACGTAACATAATATATTCACAGGTTCTAAAGTTTAGAATGTGGACACTTTTTTCTTGGCAGGGACACTATTCTGCCTACAACAAATGACTCTAAGAATGTTTGATCAACACACACTGCCATCAGTTTAAGAAAAAAAAAAGTAAAAATTTCTCCCAGTATTTGTTTGGTCAGTTTCAGAATGTCAGTATTTTCCAAGGTTATGGTTAAGATCCAAAATTTCCCCCCTAAGTAGCATGTGCTTGGAAGGTTATAGTGTTGTGAGAGAGAGTTCCAGAGCTGAGTATGGCATTGGGAGGTGGAGCTGGGTGGAAGCAGTGGGCACAGGTATGACACAGAAGCGTATATTCTTGTCACAAGCTCCTCCTTCTCTCTTCCCTTCCTGACTGCTTGGGTTGAAACCTTTTCTTCTGTCATATTCCTCTGCCATTCTGTTCCTGCCTTGGAGCCAATACAACTGAAACCAGCAGCCAAAAATAAATCTCTCTTCCTTTAAATGGTGGGTGTCAGGTATTTTATCCCATGGTTGAAGAAAATGACCAATAAGTCACTTAAGACTTGATGGGGTTGGGATTTAAGATCAAGGATAAGAGTCAGGAAGGGAGAGGGGGAATAAAAGGCAGGAAGAGTATTGATGTGATACTTGTGAGGGGTTCTTATTTATGTCATCACTTCAGAACTTTCCAAGGAGCAAGATTTGACCAGCTATTAAGAGAATCAACCAAATATTTCATTCTCCAAGACAAAATAACCCAAAGTGACAAGCAAATTTGATATCAAGATCATTATCTCTTGTGATCCTTATACTTTTCCTGTTGTGCTAGAAAAGATGTGGAGGGTCTCAAATAAAGAAAATCTCTACCAAAAAAAGTCTTCTCTTAAAAATACTGCATTCTCAGGAAAACAAAATTTATTTTTCAAAATGCGTTGTTTTTCAATGTACTTTAGAAAGAATTAATATTCCTATAGAACACTGAATTTTTTAAGCCTCCAAGGGTGGCTGGCATAGCAGGTTTCCTCTGCCTGTGTTTGTCCTCTCCTGCCCTCAAGAAATAAGATACTTAAACATTACCCTCTGGGTTTCTCTTCATATTCCTCTGCCAAGTATAATAGCCTGTAAATCAGAGATACTGGCTGCTATATAGAATATTGACGTAGTGAAGGAAATGGTTTTTCAGAAGTCTATTTACACAGGTAGGAAGATTCTTTTCTTGGAGAAAGATAGTTGCTAATACAGTATTTGAAGCGCTAACTCTCGGGCACTATTTTTTATATTCCAAATTATTGTACAATGATGCAGTCTCCTGTGTTTGAACCCTCTCTGCTCTATTATTCCCGTTCATTAGCTTTGCTTCAGCTTCTACTAAGCTGTTTGAATTGAACTTAGCATATCAAAACACAAATATTTTAACATTAGATCTTACAGGGAAATACCATGAGACAAAAAGTGCTGTATTAAGTTATACTGAAATTATAATAATTATACATTCTAGGTCACGATGAAGTCATAATGAAAACATTTCATTAGTTTAAACCCCCACAGTATTATTTCTTGGTTTTGCTAAGCTCGCCAGGTACCCAGGTAATGTTCTCAAGCAACTCTCCTTTGACACTGATGTGCTGACCCATGAACCTTCAAATCATATCTCCTTCTCCACAGACTTCAGGGACATAATGTTGGTTGGAGACTCATGCTAGCAAGTAAGTGTTTTAGCCAAAAGTGACTTATGTTGCTTCTTGTCACAGCTCCTTAACCAAAGAAGTTGCACGATAATACTGCAAATGTTAGAAAACTCATTCTTTCTGGTGATCTGAGACGGGAAGAAAAATAATACAATCATACGAGTACTAGATGGCTCTACTTCATCTGTGAAAGGCCAGAGAGAATTCATTTATCTATGACCTGGCAGTATCTTTACATTTTATCTTTTTGAAGGGTGAATTTGCATTGAGGGCAAATTTTCAGTAAGCCTGTTGAATCTAATATTTTGCCTAAAAATGTTGTACCCTAATCTCATGGGTTTGGCAGAAGTATATCTCAATGTAATTTATAGGCCATAAAGTATGTTTTTCGTTTAGTAAATTGTCTTTTCAGTTTCCATTTAATTTACAAAAATAAAACTGTCAGTGACACAGAGATAGTGATTTCTCCAAATTCATGACCCTAGCAGAAGCAGTCAATAGGAGCAAACAAGTGTAACATTTTGCTGATACCATCTTTCAAAATGCAACAATGCATGTGAACCTTGCAGATAGTGCTTGTGTTAAAATTCAAACTCATGTATCTATGATATAAAAATAATTTATATAACTTTTTCTGAAACTCCTTTTATATTTAGACTTTTTATATAACTGGTATGTGGTGGTGCACGCCTGTAATCCCAGCTTCCCAGCTACTTGGGAGGTTGAGGCAGGAGGATTACAAGTGTGAGGACAGCCCAAACAACGTAGCGAGACCCTGTGTTAAAATATCTCAGAGCAAAAACTAAAAAAGCCCTAGAAATGTATCTCAAGGACTCCTGGGTTCAATACCCAGGAATGCCATATTTATATAGTAAAAGCAAAAATAGAGTCCTGGACTTCAAACATCATCATTAAATTATTTGATAATTCAAGTACATTTTTGTAAATATTAAACTCATGTATTTCATCCAAGAAGGTTAAATGAAGTGATTCATTTTGTTCTGCACCCAGGAACAATTGCTATTCACGCTATGTGACTACTACTCTAAATCATCATTTATGAAGTACAGAACACTGATGCAGTCTTTCTCAGGACCACAAGTCATTTATGCCCTCTGTTCTATTCTTTTCTCCTCTAAGATGTATCCCCCCTCGAAACTTTTAAAATTATCATGTTAAAAAAATCTTTCCTTAGGACCACCTACTGGCCTATAATTGGTTTGTAGTACAGTGGGTTTAATGCCTCTGCCTTTACCTTCATGATGAAGATTGGGCTGGTGGGAACTTTTTTCTGGAGCTCAAGAAGGGATACCCCTATGGACTGTATGCTACCTTCCTGACTTACCTGTGCCCAGAGCATCATTATGTCATTGTCACATCCCCCCGAGTCTGTCTTCCCCAAGATCAACTTGAGGCCCCTGTTTGTAGAATAACAGGGTACAGTCATGCTGGCTGGTCCTGTTACTTCTCTTCCTCTTGTTACCCTGATTGTTGCTTGCTTGTTTATATTATTTCATGTATTTCCTAGATGTTGAGGTTTAGGGAAACACTATCTGAATTTCACCTCTCAATTTAATCTTTTCTAACTGATTTAAACAGCTATAATAATTACATTGTATCTACTAGGACATTATCACAGAAGCCTTGTTTCTAGTACTATACATGGTTTGTAAACATTTTCAGTCATCCTCAGCATAAAAAAAAAAGACTTATCGTAACAAAATACTTATTTGTCTCCTTAAGTGCTTGTCTGTAATTTAGTTTAATGATGCTACACTTTCTTGTGGTCTCTCTAGACCTCAAGGGTCATTTATATTGATTTAGCCATTTGGTTTGTCTCAGTAACAAACAATAGCATAAAACACAGAACGGGCCAAAGGAACTTTCCTGAAGTGGGAAATCACATTTATCAGCATGATAGAACTTTTTGCTCCTGGGTGACACCTAAAAAATTGTTCTAGTTCCTTAATATATAAATCCTGACCAACACATTAAAGAAAGACAAACTTAACTTTCACGATTTCTTATTGTATATCTTAAACAATCTACTGATAATAAAGTTTGTAGAAACGTTTTGTCCTCACAATACAGGTTTGTTGAGTGCTATGATATTTAATACAAATGATAGTAGAAAAAAAGATGAATTCAGATAAAAGAGATCAAATAAGTTATGAAAGGATATGCAAAATTAAGTGACAGAAGTCATTCCCAGATTAATTTTCATGGTTTCTGGTATAAAGAATCTTAAAAAATTTTTGTTTATATTTTTACATGAACTAAATACTGCAATTGTTTTAGTTTAGTGTTGATTATGATATTTACTAAAATTACATTTTTCTTCTTATATACCATCCTTAGCTTAATTAACTAATTTAAATCCAGGAAAACTAGAGTATGAAGTCATAGAAAGTCTTTGATTTAATGTGCTCAAGCACTTCATAGCAATTTATTATCCATGCTAGTTTCTTTTTTTTTTTTAAAGAGAATAGAACAAAACAAAACAAAACAAAACAGAATAGAGTCAAACATAATATAGCATTTCAGAACAGAACACTGCAAGCTATACAGGTTTTCAAAACACAACAACAGGAGATTAACAATGGTTACCGTAGTGTCTCTTGATTTCTTCAAAATGGTTGTTCATACATTTACAGACAATAAACTCAAACAAAACAAATTAACATAAAACCAGATAAAACAAAAGAGCATTACAGGCCTTCAAGTTGGACAACAAGAAACCAGCAATGGCTACTGTAGTGTCTCATTTTTCAAAAGAGCTATTCCTATCTTCTCACATATTGCCTTCAAATAGTAGGAAAGGGACTTAAACCAATCAAATCAAAGAATAAAAGCACCATTGGACTTCAGAATCTTTTCTGCATGTTTATCAAGAATTTTGTATCTTATTGAGTCTTTCAGTTTCTTACACTAGGGAGATGATGTGGTGCTTACACATGTGTGTTTGGTTTATTTCACTTATGAGTATGGTCTCAAGTCTCATCCATTTACCTATAAAAACCTCAATGTGATCATTTTTTATAGCTGAATAGTACTCCATTGTATAAAAGTACCACATCTTTTTTATCTATTCCTCAATTGATGGGCATTTGTGTTGTTTCCAAGATTTGGCTATTACAAATTGTGCTGCTATAAACATGGATGCACACATCACGCTAGTTTCTTTATTACATTTTAAGGGGCTGAAATATTAAAAAGCATTCACTTGGATCCAGGAATTTTGTTGAACAATGAATCCGACAATCATCAATAATCCCCATAGGATTCTTGCATTCCAAAGAGAAGATAGGGTCAGACAATAATAAATATCCTATGAAAATTTATAGCACATCATATGTACATATATTGCATAAAAATGGCTCTGTGCATGACATAAAACAGTAATCTCATGCTTTTTGCAAATGGTTAAAAAAAATCACGTGAAGTCACTTCAAATCATTAGGACAATTGCCTGTGATTTGAATTAAGAACACTGAATTCAACAGTCATTTGTGTTGTGTCTTCTGTGTACCAAGTAGCTGTACAGGAACACACGAATGAATAAAATGATACCTTCAATTAGGGGAACTTGAGTCTGTTGGGAGAGACAGCAGCACAATGAGCACTTCATTATCTCTTGCACATGTGGGAATTGCCAGGATTTACTTTTAGTGTACCAGTGTCCCGTGTGTCCTAACAAAGCAGCCAGCAGTACTTTTGCCATCACCATCATGCACTTTTTAAGAAAAGTACATGCTGCAGATTCTGGGCATCCTCACCAAAATGGCTTTGCAAGAAATTTGGCACATTAGCAGCAAACTTGTATACACACACAAGCAAGTGTACTATACAGTAAATACAGTTTGCTTTGTGTGTATATTCTGTAAGGTTGATTTTAAAAAATTATTAGTCCTATTGCTAGAAGTAACTTGATCAAAAAAGAAAATTAAAAAGTAGGTAAGTAGATCTGAGTCTTAAAAAAAATTCTAATAATGGTTTTCTGGGCTGAGAATATTTTTTGAGACTACAATTTAAATTATGTTTTATTTGTACATGTTTGTAATACATTGTGATTACATTCATCATGGAAAGTTGGTACACATACATGACATTTCTCAATTCTTCTTTAACCCTCTACCCTCCACTCCCCTATCTCCTGCTCCCTGAATCTCTTGGATCCCTTCCTATAGATGGATATACATTTATAAATGTTTGTAGTACATGATGATCACATTGCACATTTTTCTTTCTTTGTTTTTTTTTTTTTTGCAGCACCAGGGATCGAACTCACAACCACACACTTGCCAGGCAGGCGCTTAGGCCGCTGAGCTAAATCCCCAGCCCCACATTGTACATTTTTCATAGGGACTCACGTACACAGTGCTCCACGCTCCCTCCTTTTAATCTTCTTTCCCTCTTCTCCCTGTTTCCTCCCTCCGTCTTTTGGTTTTTTTCCCATGTGCCAAAAATCCATCTCCCTATTTCCCACTGTCTGTTCTTTGTTTTGCACTTTTTATATTGGGGTACTCATATTTTTAAAAATCATGTGATATTTAAGCTTTGTGTGTCAGACTTAGTTCACTTAATATTACGGTCTTAAGGTACATTTATTTTTCTCAAATGACTCAGGTTTATACTTTATGGCAGAGTACTACTCTACTGTGTGTAAATACCACATTTTCTTTATCCATTCATGGCTGAGGGACATTTAGGCTGCTTCCAATATTTAGCTATTATGAGTTGTGCTGCTATAAACACGGGTATGCATGTATTACTGTAATATGAATATAATTCTTTTGGGGAGATACCTAGAAGGGAAATAGCTGGGTCAAATGGAATTTTTGTTTGTAGTGTTTTGCAGAATCTCCATACTAATTTCCATAGTGGTTGTATCAGTTTACACTCCCACCAACAATGAAGAAGAATTCCTACTGAGCTAAATCCCCGGCCCTTGTGTTTTTGAGACAGTGTCTCATTATGCCATTCAGACTGGGCTTGAGCTCACTTTGTAGCCCAGGCTGGTCTCTAACTCGCAATGATCTTCCTGCTTCAGCCTCCCGAGTGCTGGGGTTACAGGTGTGTGCCACCAGGCCCCGCTAATTTGCATTTCTCGAATGGTCAGTGTTGTTGAACATTCTTTCACGCATTTATTGGCCTTTTGGAATTCTTCATCTAAGAAATACTTACTCATGTCAGGTGCCCATTTTATGTTTGAGTCTTCAAACTTGGGAATTCTCATTTTTTTTAGTTCTTTATACTGTATATTCTAAATATCAGTCCTTTGTTTGATGAGTAGTTGGCAAAAACTTTTCCATTCTGTAGGTTGTCTCTGCATGTAGTTGGTTTCCTTTGCTGTGTGGAAGCTTTTTTGATTTGATGTGATCCCATTTGTTGATTCTTATTATTTCTTATGAAACAGGGTTTCTGTTCAGAAAGTCTTTACTATGTCTTTAAGAGTTTTACCTACTTTATCTTCCAGTAGATTAAGTGTTTCTGTTTTAACTTTCATATCTTTGATCTGTTTTGATTTTAGTGTAGTTATGCTGAGAGACATGGGTCAAGATTCAATCTTTAGCATGTGGGAATCCTGTTTTCCTAGCACCGTATCTTTCTTCCAGCAAAAGTATTTGTCCAGCTTTCACAGATAAAATAACTGATGTATGTGGAGTTGTTTCTGTACCCTCTATTCTGTCACATTGATCTGCAGGTCTGTTTTTTGTTTGTTTGTTTTTTGGGGGGGGGGGAAATGCCATGATTTTTTTTTGCTTTAGTTTTATTGTATAACTTGAAGTCTAGAATTGTGATGCCTCCTTTCCCTTGCTGCTCAGAATTTCTTTTCCTGCTCTAAGTCTCTTCTGTTTTCTCTAGTATTGTTTTCTCTGGTTCTGTGTAGAATGCTATTGATATTTTGATTGGGATTGTGTTAAATCTGTGTAACAGTTTTGGAAGTATGGCCATTGTGTCTATATGGGTTTTGTCTGTCCAGGAATAGGGCATATCTTTCCATTTTTAGGATATTATTTTTGGTCTCCTTTTTCAGAGTACTTTAGTTTTCATTGTAGAGCTATTTCTCTTCTTTGGCTACATTAATTCCTATGTATTTGATTAATTCCTATGTATTTGATTTTGGTACCCTAAAAGGTACTGTTTCCCTAATTTCTCTCTCAGTGAGTTTATTATTGATACACAGGAGTGAAATTAATTTTTGAATGTTGACTTTTTATCCTGGATACTACTGAATTTGGTTATTAGTTCTAGGAATCTTTCAGTGGAGTGTTTGGGGTCTAATGCATAGAGGATCATGTTCATTATTTATATCAGAAATTTGGGATTCTATATCCAGCAACAATATCCTCCAGGAGTGAAAGTTAAACTAAAATATTCTGAGATTAAGAAAACTAGGGATATTCTGCAACTTCTTCTACCAACTCTTTGCACAATTGCCAAAGAAATTTCTCTAAATGAAAAATGCTGCAAATGATAACAGAATACTTGGAACTTCACAAAATAAAGGAGAAAATGAGGATGTATAAAAATAGAGAGGGGGAATGTTTATTAAATAATATTTGCTGATCGGAGCCAAAAGTTTAACACCATCTGATGTGTTATTAAATAGATGTAGTGGAAATACTTAAGAAACTATGTTTTTAAAAGTAGAGAGGGTAAAAGGACCTAAACAAAATTTCCCACACTTTACCTAAAGTGAAGACACCAACGCTACTTTCTGGTGAGCCGCGCAGACCATGCGGGACCCAGGAAGAGAAAGAAAAGTCAGAGAGCAACTCCCCGAGATTCAGCCATGTTGGGACTGGGAGGAGCCGAGCAAGGATCCAACTGGCCAGCCTTTCTGGTAAGCTGCGTAGACCATGTGGGGCCCAGGAAGAGAAAAGTCAGTGCCTCCTGTAAGCCTACCAGCATACAGGCTGAAAATCACCAAACCCTCTCACCCCATAAGCCACCAGCTGGTTTGGAGATCAGCTTGAGCTGATAGCAACTGAGGTACAAAAAGCACCTGAAGGATTGTACTGTTGGGTTGAATTTACAGGCATGGGACTGACAGTCTGAGCATGTATAGGAAGGATAACGGTATGCAATATGGCAAATATGGAGTTTTTTTTTTTCTGTCTTGTTTTTAAAGTCTAATAATGTTCTCACGTTTTGTTTTATTCTTATTAATTTTTTTTGCTTTAGTCAATATTCTGTTTTGATTGGTTTTATTCTGTTTTGTTTTGGTCTGATTTTGCTATAATTGATGGAATGGAAAACTACTGCGAAGATAATAGATATACTATCGTAGCCATTGTTGTTTTCCCATTACCCTGCTTTGATATTCTGTACCAATTTCACTGCTGTGTTTTGACTGGATTTATTCTGTTTTGTTTGGTTGGGTTTTACTATCTTTAAAATTAAAAAAAAAACACACCACTGCTATGATAGGTTGCATATATAGATCACAGTTACTGGAGGAATCACCAAAGAAACAACACAAAGTAACACAGTAAAAAATCCAATTAATAATAAGGACTCCTAAAATATATATTAAGAAATAAAAAGGTAAAGATACTAGCAATGGAGGAAATAAATAGAACCAATAATAAACTGTAAGATGTAAACCTTAACATATCAAAATTGCCTTATATAATTTATGTGATCTACTGGTAAACATCAGATCAAAGAAAATGTAGAAGAAAAGAGAAACATTGCATAATGATAAAAGGGCCAATCTGCCAGAAGACAGAAGGGTCCTCTGTGTATAGGAAATAACAGTGCAACCTGTCAAGCAAAATCATGAGGGAAAACAACTTAACTATAGAAAATATTAGTAAAATTTCATACGATGCCCCAAACAGTCAAGAATGTTGATAGCATGGATGGCATTTTATTTAAAAGTAGGAGGCATGAACCCTTTGAATTAGAATCACATGGGTGTTTTTTGAAAATTAAAATCAATCAAGAGCTACACAGCTGTGCATCTGTGGGGATTGGGGCTGGGTTGATTCGGGTTCCAGCTGAAATTCAGGTGTTTTAGTTATAATCAAAGCTCGCATGGCCAGAGAGTAGAAGGGAAAACAGGTGGGTAGATAAAGGCAGGAGAAAGAAAGCTATATACCAGGGAATTCAAGGATTCATTCTATTGCACCATCTTCCACATTTAGCATCTGAAAACATTGCTCCAAAGATCAGCATCCTGAAAATGTAAAGTCAGGATTATTCAGGGGACACTTTTAAAAGCTATTTTTAAAAAAGACCTCAAACACTCAGGACCACAGTTTAAGAGCACTTATTTCTCTCTCAAGCTGGCAAGGTAAGGGCAACTTTTCTGGGCAGCTTTGCTCAAGCCAGCGATTTAGAGACCTTTACCCTTTTCAATGTACCTGGTACCATGTTGAAATCCTTCATGTCCAGACACAAGATATGGACAGACACAGCACAGAAAACTGTGAAGGATATTTTATGGCCAGGCCTGGCATGAAAGACAGCAAAACAGAACCTCAGCCTCTTTTCATTCTCTGGGAACCACATGTTCATGGAAAATACAGCAATGTGTATACAGAAGGGAACTATTTTTGAAAATGCAACTCGTTGCTTGTGCTCTTTTTTTCTTGTTTAATGGGGAGAGCTAGTCTACTTCAGAAATACAGTTTAGTCAATGTCATATATCTGCTGTGAGAGATTCTCTTGATGAAGAGAAACCAAGAGAGTAAAGATGCTTCTGAGAACCTTTAGCCATTTCTCCATTAATTAGAATTTGTCCCACACAAAGCTCTGAGCATCCTCGTGGATATTTCCTGATATTTTCTTAGGGCACACAAATTTCCAAGCTACCAGGTCTTTAAAATAGAGCTTTTGTCAACTGAAGGTAAACTTTTGTAATGTTTTATTCCAAAAACTACTTCTACCAAGTTGTCACATTACCTATCTACAGTTTACCTACACAAATAAGTAAGCACGCTCACATGCGCGCGCGCACACACACACACACACACAGGTTTTTGTATCAAGCTTAAAGTACTATTTAGAAATAACATAAGAATTGACATTAAATGTGCAAAATTTTTTCCTGGTTCATATGGAGCTATAAGGCCAATGCTGTACCACAACAAATGAGGATGTGTATTCTATACTCTCCTTTTCCATAAGTCAGTGTCATCCTACTTCAGTCAGGTTCAAAGCTGCATGACACAGAGTATTTTAGTCAGCTAGGAATGCCATAGCAAAATACTGAACCCTGGGTGGTATAAACAGCAGAATTTATTTTCTCACGGTTCTAAAGTCTAAAAGTTCAAAATTAATTTATCAGAAAATTTTGTTTGCTGCAAAGCCTCTCTCTCTGACTCGCCAACAAAATCCTTCTTGCTGTGTCCTCACAGAACTGTTTGTAAATGTGGGGCTGCAGGAGATTAAAGTGCCATATTTATACCTTTATTTAATCTTTACTATGTTCTTAAAGGTCATCTCTCCAATATGTCCCTTTAGGGGAATTCGACTTGAGTTTGGGGAAAACACAATTCCATCCATAACAGCAACCTCACACTTTTTTTTTTTTCTGTTTTGTGTTGAATTCTCAGGAGCTTATGTAGAACCTGTGACTGAAATGGCACAGAATAGTTTTTGGAAATACTAAAGGTACAACCTTTGAAACTGGTATCAACCAGTCTTCAGAGTGAAATATAGTTTCATAGAGGACAGGGTAGTGAGTCAAGAAAATCACTTTAACAATGATTTTAAGATATTAATCATGTGTTAGCTAACCTGTTTTCTCCCCCATGATCTCAGAAATCATAAACCATTCAGGGAGTTGAACTCATACGTAGGAGGTGGAAACTTATATCTAATTTGATGGAAAAGATGGGTTCAACTTTATAGCTGACTATAGTAGATGTTCAAATCTGAATTTTATTATTGACTATTATTATAGTCAACGTTTCACTTCTACTGAAGCTGTCAGATTTAATGAGAGACGGCCTGATAATAATAGAAAACATGAGCAAGGGAGAAAAACATCTACACAAGGAGACATAATGACACAGCAATGCAAAAACAAGTTACACATGCTAAGTATTTTCTTAAAAATTGCAGATATGTAGCTAGATGAGCCAAACAAAGACACACACACCAAACTTGGAAAGAAAAAATGAAAATGAAATGGACTTCTATTTATGTATCAAAAGCATCATGTATGCAAATGATGTATCTGGGACTTACATTTTAGAGAGTAAATCTCCAAATTTTATGGTGAAACATTCATTTTCCTCACACATGCACTCCATTGTGAACTATGTCACATTTCTTATGTCAGTTTTCAAACCGAATGCAAGTGAATTTTTGGAGACATAGTAACATCATAGGACTATAGCATAATTTCAGAAAGTTCAACAATTTATGGTGGTCTAATTGTTGTTTCTCTGAATTTAATTTATGAATATATGAGAAAGCAAAATTTTTTATC
>RJWT010021813.1:0-17432 GCA_004365215.1 Cuniculus paca | reverse complement strand
TGCGATCTGGAGAAGGGGTGACTGGAACAAGTGTGCCACCCGCCAACGGACATCATTTCTGTGCCCGTTGTGTGACAGGCACTTAGCAAAAGAGGAGCAGCAGAAGGCAGTGGGGACACCACTGAAAATCCAGGTGAGCGCAGGAGAGACTGCTCTCCTAGACCAGCTGTGTGGACGCCAAGGTTGTAGCAGAGGTGAAACTGCAGGGCAGGGTGTTTGCAGGGGTGTGGGGTGGGGTGAAGCACAGGCTTATTTGCCCCCAAAGCTCCAAGTCAAGACTCCTGCTCTGTCATCTCCACAGACACCAAGATGAAACTCACTGGTGCCAGGGACACACAGGTGTGAATCAGACAACAAGCAGGCCCGGGGAATCAGTGGACTGGATGAGAAAGACGGCAAAGCAAAGGCTGGGCTAGACCCCAGGTCCAGAATAAAATCTCTATTCTTATTGAATGGTGAAGGTGTGGAGATAATTCAGTGTAACTCTTTTCTTCTCTCTCTGGTCAAAGTGCTAAAGTGGGATTTGGGGTTGTTCTGAGAAGTCAAGCATTTATTAAAATGCACAGCTTCTTTTCCAACGAAAGAAAGTTTCGTTAGGATCTTCTAGATGTGGAAGTATCATTTAGGTGACTGTCTCAGAGGTTGACGAGAGGAAGAGCTAACCCTAATACCAAAATGACCTCTTTATTCTGTGCTGTGTTTCTGGCCACCTTTGCACCATCAGTGCCACTCTCTCGGGTAGAAAACTAGACTCTGTCTCAGGTTGTCTTGGACCTGGCCTGTAGATAGTAAGCCTTCTGAGTGGGGCAGAAATGTTGCAGCAAACCCAAATATGAAGTCTTTCATTAAAAATAAATAAACAGTTACACAAGCGAACATACATCAGTGTTTCCACTGAGGACTCCCTGGGAGAGATGCCTCTGTTAGAAGTTTTGCTGGATGGTTGAAACTTAAACAAGTCTATCAAGATAGAGCCATGTCAAAAGATTGGAGTGAAATTTCAGTTCAGGTGCTACAGAATGGTAAGGAAAGAACTTGCGGGAAGGAAAGCGGTTTCAATTGCTAAATAAAAGGCAGTGTCAGAAACCAAGCTTTATTGCTACTGCAATTTTCATCCACCCAAAATAACAGAACACAATGGGAATTCAAATCTCTATTGTTTTGCAAGGCAGGTTTCTGAAAGTCCCTATCCATTTTAAAGCAACCTTCCCTGAACAATACAAAACAAGAATAACTGCTATTGAAACTCCTAGAGATATATATTGACTGGAATTTCGCAGTTATAGAAGACTCAAATTGAAATTCAGATAATCATACAGGCAGCCTTAATCTACAAGGCCAATTGGTCTGACTTTATTAAAAGACACATTGAGGTAAATTTATATTCAAAGTGTGTCTATTATGAAAAAAAGGATAGTGTTAGGAATCCAGGTCTGTTGGGTTCGAACATTAGTTGTCTCATCTGCTTTCTGTGACTGACCCTCATGGGCTTCAGTTTCCTTCAGTGTGAAAAAATGGGGACAATGACACTATCTGTGGGTTGTTGTAAAATTTCAATAAACCAGCATTTCTGAAGGTACTTGGCTTGGTGCCTGCTATATAACAGGCTTAGTTTTACTTTTCTTCTCGCAATAATTTCTTCCATGATAAAGTGGGGTTGAAACTGTCTTAGTCACTTTTTTGTTGCTGGGACAAAATACCCAGCACCTACAACTTGAAGGAAGAGAGATTTATTTTGGTTCTGTGTTGCATAGGCCCGGTCCACAGTCAGCTGGCTCCGCTGCAGAAACATCATGGTACAGGGACCTGGAGGAGAAAACCTGCTCATGCCATGGCAGCCAGGAAGCAGTGAGAGAAGAGAGGAGTCAGCCCTGCCTCCTAACAACACACTCAGTTAGGAAACTCATCAATGGGTGAGTCCACTGATAAGTACATCCCTAAATCCCATCCACAATCCAGTCCCCTTGTAAACACATGAGACTATGGGGATTGTGGTAGGTCTAAAGTATAACAACGATGTCTCTTTCTTAAAAGTAACATTCAAACGTGCAGAGTTTTCCTACTTCTCAGCCCAGAATGTGTCTCATTTGGGGATGGAAGGGGTGTTGCACCCTCCCTCACTTAGCAGTCTCTCTGCATGGGTCAGTGCTAACAACACCCTGGCCTGCCTCCAAGATGGAAAAACAGCATGACCAGTAGAGCAGAGGTAAACGTGGCCATATACACAGGCTCAGACAAGGTCAACCTTCCAGCTGTTTACACTTAATGTTCATACATTGCACACTGGTATGCGATTAAAGTATGGTGCATATTGCAGCTTAGAGCTGCAGTTTTTGGAATGGTTGCTCATATGAAATGGTTCAATAGACTCCATGGAACATTACATTTTACAGAGATTTGGTAAATGTTAAAGAAGACCAACAATCTAGTCCTCTCCTAACATCAAGTTCATTGAAGTGGTTGACATACTTGTTCACTAACACTGACATTTAATAGCACTGGTATTCCATAGAAATTTAATTGTCAATAGTATGTGATGATCTTTACAGGAACTTGATTTAACCTTACGAACCAGGAGCTAAGTAGATTTTAACATGGTGACTTCAAAAACTTTGTGTTTCGAATTCTGCAGAGATGGCAGCACAGTCCTCCCTGCTTGGCCAAAGCCTCATGGTGGCTTCCAGAGCTGCTTTTTGGCAGGTGATACACTACTCATTCTAGCCTCGCCTGCCAGCCTGGTCTGGTGCACCTGGGGCTCTGGCACATGCAGCCTTTGGTAAAGTGGTGATGAAGAAAGGACAGTTAATAGCATCTTCTCCATACACTGCTCTCAGGAATCAGTACCTGAACGTAGGAAGCCAGAGGCTCCATAATTCATGGGGGCAGAAAGTAGGATGGAAAAGTTGGCAGGGAAAATATATGAAAGCGAGGAGTAAGAGAAGGCAAGAGTGGGGCAAATCAGGTGTGTGAGAGGCATTGTGAAGCCGATGGTTAGGAGAGATGGGAAAACACAGTTTAGAAACAAAGGATATATTTCTGATAGGTGTCTTGAACCAGGGAAATGAAAAAGATAAAAAATGAGGACTATCAGGAAAAGTGAATCAAGGCTGGTCTACCCAGGTAACTCATATCTTATTTAACTGTTTCCATGTATTCAGCAAACTGTTTTTAGAAGTAGCAGTGGAATAAGAGTGGCCCAAGGTAACTGGGAGACTTAAGTTTCAAGGTGAGAAACCAGTTATGAGAAGGTGTCACCCAGGGAAGCAGGGGCAGGCAGAGACCTGTGCCTCCTTTAACCTGACAAGCATTTAATTTAGGGTAATGATCTTGTTTCATATAAACTTGATAGAATACGCTGACAGGAGAACTAGGCTGATGTCTGCCTAGAGGTAATGGTCAGGATGAGCGGTCAGACTCAAGCAGAGGACCTGATTTGGAGCTAGACGAAGTTAAGGCTGGACCGGGGTAGGGTATGGAATGATTGTGCAAAATCTCAAAATATGAATGGAGAGCTGCAAGCAGTTTTTGAGAAGTGTTATTTTAAGAAGATTGCTATGGGAAGCAGCTTCAAGATGCAGGAACATCACGGTTGAGCAGGGGGCATGGGGACCAAGGCCACTGTGAGGACGCTGTAGTAAGCCAGGGTTTACTGTGGAGGAAGAGGGAGGGACCCTGGGCTCCCTCAGTGTGAATGTTCTGAGAGGCAAGAGCACAGGCAAGTATGTTCTCCTCTCTAACCACTCGGGGCATGGCATCTGCTGCTTTTCCAGCATCTCTCTTCAGACCTCTTGATGGGGGAAGCTCGTGCTGTGCTGTCAATCCTTACGGATTATTTAAGCCTGTGTCCCTCTTGGGCAAACAAACCCCAAAGTGAGAACCTATAAATTCTAAAGCTTTCTTTCAGCATCTTATTATTCCCTAAAGGTGTCATTTTTATGGTCAATTTTAATCATTTTTAAAAAAATTTTTAATGAATAGCTGCATTCCTAATGCTCCTCTTCTGTAATTTCTTGCCAATTTTGTATGTTAAAGCCAAACTTCATGTTATTTCCTAAGTGTTTATCTTATAATTCTCAATCCTTCCTGCTGGTTTTCTGTACTTGCCATAAAGCCCATTATAATGATCTTTTTTCCCCCCCCTTTACTCTATGCTTTTAACGAAGAGAAGAAAATCAGAGAACAAAAAACTGCCTATCTACTAATGAGTATATATTTTGAGAAGTATCATTAGTCAGGTTAAGTAGAAAATTTCAGATAAATCAACCTAAATCCGGGTTATTTTTGAGAGGGAGCTACACAATATGAAGAGGAATAAAGTCCTGTTTCCATTTGCATTTCCATTCCTTTTAGGAAAATTCAGGTAAAGGGTCAGTTGTTGATAAGCAGTATTGGGGCTGCTTACCCAATTTTGTGTAATGCCCAGAGGGTCTTTGCCGAGTGCTTGGCCTAGCTTACAGCCTTAATTCTGACAGTTCGCAGCTGTTTCCGGCTGCCAGTGCAGGAATCACGATGCTGGTAGTCAAGCACATCAAGTCAGCTGCTATGATTCTCTTTTCTGACCTTTACCAGGAGCACAACAGGGATCAATTATTTTCATTGCCTTGTGGAACCCAGAGGAAAGGTGGGTTACAAATGTAGT
The DNA here is from genome assembly GCA_004365215.1 of Cuniculus paca. Lineage (NCBI taxonomy): Eukaryota > Metazoa > Chordata > Mammalia > Rodentia > Cuniculidae > Cuniculus > Cuniculus paca. The sequence goes on along the minus strand of RJWT010021813.1, from coordinate 12,793 downwards.
GGAAAAATATGATGACTGTGTGCAAAGTATACACAGAAAGCAGAGTGCTAGCCAGAAGAGGTGAAAGATGGGCAGGGCAGTAAGGAGCAACAAAGGTACTGCTTCATTCCAGTGCGGCCAGCCAGGCAAGGGGAAAGGCGATAGTGTTCAACTCTACTACAATGGGAGAAACGGGTTCTTCACTCCCTACTTGGGACAGCAGCAAAATAACGTTGGGTGAAGCCAAGAGGCGTTGTTTCACAGCCCCTTTTGTGGAATACACTAGTAGCCTATGAGTCATGGTTGGTTTTTCTCTTTTCAGAGAAGAGGTTGCTGAGTATAGTAACTCACTCAAGCTGCTGCTTTTTTATGGGGCAGGGGACCGAGTACAAAGCTTTTTGCTTGACATCACGTGGCCTCATGCTTTGTTGGTGTAGCACTGTCACAGCAGAAAATGCTAAATGCCTGATTCACTTAGGCTGGGACGTCTCTTAACGATCCTTGGATGTACTCCCTCGTATTTCAAATGAAGCAGAGTACACATCAGCTCACAGAAAAGAATATGCCCACACCCAGGGAGGACCTACTGTTTATAAATCCACTCAGGGTCATAGGTACTAGTTACTGCCTTTTTTACCAAATACCATCCAATGTGTTACATTTCCTTAAAAGAAGAAAACTAAGGTATGAAGAGTTCAGGGAATTTGCCTAAGTTCTCACAGCCACAGTTTCAAGATAGGTCCCACCACAGCCACTGTTTTAACTTCTCTGGGAGGTCTTACCTAAATAGAGCAAAGAATCTAAGTCTTTCCCTAACCAAGAGTGGGAGAATCTCCTCCCCAGGCATGGCAACTCTTATTCAGCCAGCTGGGTGGCTGGGTGTGCCCTCCCCAGCTTTGGAGAGAAAGGTAAAGCAGACAATTGTCTCTAGATCCCACAGCTCAGCTGTGGGATATCCTTGGTGTATCAGTCTTAGGTGATTTTCATTATATTCTAATCTCTTACCCCAAAGCCTTTTCTAATTGTGTCACCAGCCTGTTACAAAACAGGAGCAAAAACAAATATCTTTTAATATGTCTTCCAGTCCCCCTGGCAATTTCCTAGAGAATAAATTTCCAATTATTTTTTCATACTTCCGATATCCTGAGGTTGGAGCACAAACTACGCTCTCCACAACTGGTCTATTCATTCTCACCTTGGCCTTTTCTCTGAACTTTTGCCCCTCATTTATCCATGTCCTCATTGGGCGATCTCTATCATTTTCTACTCACCCACTTGAATGTCCTCAATCTACTCTCATCTCCTTCCTTGTAGTCTCTTAGAATTTTATTGAGACTTTATCACTTTCAGAGGTCTTGCAATGCTTTGAATTATAGATGGCTTCCGTCTTTATTTTAAAACACTTAAGGGCAGCAATTCTATGCTTGTTTTTATATTTCTTAAATGGTACTTCACTGGTGATGGATATATATTGATGTAATAATCTGACTTGTGATTTACAATGTGGAGGCACATTTAGTTCTTTTGTAGCTTAGGATCAACCAATAAATATTATTTCTTTAAGCCTCAATAGACCTATTATTCTTTTACTTATTTTCTAGCAATCCTCATCCATCCTTTAAAAAAAAGAACAAAATATTACACTGATGTAAGCTCTAAAAGTACATTTTAAAATTGAAATTAAAAAAATAAAATTCTGAAGCATCATATGACTTACATAAGTGCATTTCAACTTGCTTTTTACAAAAGTAGTTCAGATTCTTTAGTACCTTTATTAAATCTGTCCCTCTCTGAAAATTTATTTTTTATATAAACTTTTGGCTGTCTATTGGTTGGGGGTTTCTTTTTTGCTCTTTTACTTGGGTGTCTATTATCCTGTTACCCTCAGAAAACCTGCATCACCCATTAGTTCTGGGAAGACATTGCAAGCATCTTCTGCCTCTTCAGAACAGTGGGTGGGTTTCCATGTAAGCGGCTTTTAAAATCAGAGGATCAAATCTTGATATTCATCCCCTTGGCTGAGGAGTCTCTTCAGGAGCTATTTCTTGTGAGAAAACTTGATGAAACGTAGATGCAAGGCCCCGTGAAGGACTAAGAGGGACAAAGCTTCTTATGCAAAGTTCCCAGGATCAGAGAGGCCTGTGGTGAGGGCGCTGTGAGGCAGACTTTCTGTCTGTGAGTCTTGCAGGCTAATCTGTGGACTCTGGGCGATGTCCTGCCGGCTGCTTGGTGTTTGCCTTTCCATTAGTGTGTCCACATAAGGGTGACAATAAATTCTTAAGGAGGCCAGTGTAGTCTGGCCACCAGGGAATTTATTTTTTCCTCCAGGGATGTGATGTATCACACTAAGCTTAATGCATTTTATTTCATCCTTTGTCATAGCTATCCATGATGTACTTTCAATTGACAGCCAACACAGAGCAAGGCTTTTGCTTTTGTCTAAAAGAGTAGATTCTCCCCAAGTGAGTCATCCTCCTTGGCCCCACTTATCTAATCCTGGATCTTGGCAGGATGCACTGTGCAGAGCAGCACTCAAGTGCGGAGCAGATTGCCAGGAGTGTAGGAGACTCCTTTTCGGGAAAACCTTGCAATGCAGGCTGAGGTGCAGCAGCTGCCAATGGGCTGAAAACTTGAACCCTGCCAACCCATCAGAGCTGTGTGCCCTGCATTTGCAAAGCGAGAGGCACCTGCTCTGCACCAAGGCAGGCCTCTTCTGTCCTGGTTTTCATGGGTAACAAAGAGTGGAGGGTGCTAAACCCTTTAAAAGCTCCCTCCCACCACCACAGGCTTCCCTCCTCGAATTTCTCACTTGTTTTATCGAAAGTTTCCTGGAAAGTGCTCATGTTCTATGAATCAGCATTGGCATCTGAAGGTACAGCCTCAAAATCCCTAGTGAATACAGACAAGAGACTCTTGTACCCACTATGCGATCTGAGTACCCTGGTTTTCCCTCTATTTCAGAATAGATTTGACCAGCAGCAAAGCATCTATGTATAAGACCTGAATCAGAAAACATGTGCTGGTGGAAATGTCTGCTCCACAACACCGAAAGCATTGCATAGTCTGTGGCTTAATTAAACACTGAGGGGCTCATGGAATTGCTTGGTTCTCCAGGTACCATTGTCCTTTTGACTAAGCTTCATACTAATTAATTGGCCTGCTGCTGTATTTCAGGAGGGACTTCTGAAAGACTGGTTACTAGGACATTATAGTTTGACACAAAGAAAGTCCCAATGAGGTTCTGTTTCCTGCTAGAGAGAAATAGACTTTTTCCTTTTTTTCTTTTCGTTATGTTTCTCTGTTTTTTGTGTGTGGTACACAAGCATATGATTTTGTTTTGCCATTGAAGGCTACCTAGGGTATTTGCTGTTTAAAGCCACTGGAGTACTTTGTTGTTGAAAACTAAGTTAGATATTCATACTGTGTGTGTGGAGATTGATTGAAGCCCATTCCCTACTCCTAAGAAAGAAAAACAAATCCTTGAGTGCCAGGTGGTTTTTACCAGGCACTCTTCTAAGGGCTTTACCCTTATTGACACATTTAATCCTATAATCCTTACAACATTAATGCAATGGAGACTTATTAGTATGAGGACTCCCATTGTATAGATAAACTAATGGAGGCACAGTAACATTTAGAAGCTGGATCAAAGGAACACAGCTGAGAAGTAACAGAGCCAGAATTCACAGCTGGGCAATCTTAGGCCAGATGCCTTGATCTTAACTGTAATATCATACTGTCTTTCAGAAATACGAACCAGAAGCAAATATAAGTAAAGTTGGGAATAGATTCTGCGACAAGGATGGGGGTTACCTGGTTCTACCTGGTGAGATCAGAAAGACACTGAGTGACAACAGTCACAGATGTTGTGGCTTTGTTCGTTGCGATCTACAGGCCATCTGGCTTTAAACTGTCACAGTGAAGAATATTCTCCTGCATAAAGCAGGCTAGGGAGCAAAGGGGAAAGTGAGGAGTGCATCTTTTACAGGTCTCCTTATCTTGCCCTCCGTCCTTGTTCAGCTATCCACGTTTTTCTGAGGGATCCTCTCCAGCTGGTCCCTAGGGCATCTGGCCAGGACCAGAAGCACAGACACCTTGCCACAGTGGGAGGCCCACGACTACAGCAGCTGAAAGCACCAGGAGGTTTTCACTTATACACATTTTTTTCTTCCTTGGAGATTTTGGTTGGAGACACAAGGTAAAAAGAGGGGGTAGGGGCCTCCAAGTGTAAAAAGATGAAAAGCAAGAGTAGTTTCAGTGTAATTTAAGGGAACAGGGTTGTCCTCAGTCCTCTGGGCAGCTCTCTCCTTATTTTCCAAGATGAGGACAAACCTGGTTGGGGTCCACAGACATAGAGATGAGGCCAGGCAGGCCAAAAGCATTTGCACTTTAACAGAATTGGTTAGAATAGCAGGTGTTAACCTTGAAATTGGTGATATTGGAATGAAACAAATTTCCCTAAAATTTCAAAAGTAATCATTCTAGGGTGTACAAAAAATAGATAATTAATATCTGACAGACATGGGTCAGCTATCACCAGTCTTCAGTGTAGGCAAGAAAGAATCTTTATTTCTGAAATACCTTTATATCAAGTGCCAATATGAAAGCAAAAAAAAGACGTAAATGCAAAGAAAAGTTAGCATGAACTAGCACAAATGTTACCAAGGACAGAACACTGTTCTTGGCATGGGATAAAATACCAAGTGATAGTTAACATCCATTCAGATTTTCTGAAAATTCGCACACATACACACAGTGTCCTATATCTGTTAACTACAGTAGTTCAGAAAAATGCATTGTTAGTTTCGATCTTGTGCAAGTATAATGGAGAGTACTTAGAAGGCTATGATGTCACTAGGCGACATTTGTATGTGGTTCAGAGTTGGCAGAAACATCAATATGCAGGGTCTATTTATGTTATATAATCTACCTACCCACCTATCCATCCATTTATATGCTTTCCCCCCCCATTTATATGCTTTTAAGTGTTATGTGAGATGCAGAGAAAGCAAGTGGGAAGTGAATACATTTTGGGGCAGAGGGTGAATACTTGGAATAAAATTCTTGTTATTGTTATAGAAATACAAATATCAAAACACTTTTAATAAAAACTTTCATTTTCTTTTCAAGTATTCTATGAATTTCCTTATTTCTGGACTATATCTAACTGTAATATTAATGTAGGTTTAACTATAGTGAGTACATTTGTCTATCCAGGGACTCTTGGTTACTTCTTATGCCTTTTTAAATTATTTTCAATCCTTAGAATAATCTTCCCAGGTAGAAAGACTATTTCTCCCCTTTTACAGAAAATGAAACGGAGGGCAAGTCAGCGTGGGAAAGCAGGTATAGAGAAGTGCACCCTGGATCCCATGCTTTTCATGAGACACTGCTTGTTTCTTACAGCACACATGATTTTTTGAGCAAATCTGGTGGCCATGCCTCCAGTCCAAAAGTGACAGATGTGTAAGGGTTAATACTAAATCGACTGAAGTTGTGCTTATGATAAACTATCAGTGCTATTCATCAAACAACAGATCTGATGAGGCAAAGAGAGGGCCAAAGTATCATAAACAATGGGGAGAAAATAATTCATGAGATGATAGGGGAATTCTAATATCTCAATTGTTGCACTGAATTAATTCAGCTTTAATATGCTACAGCTATGCATCACAGAAATTTATCAGTGCTCACTAAATTAAAACCTCTGATGATTAATCTTTTATAATGTTTTTATGAAAGGAAGAAGTTACAACAAAGTATTTTCATAAAAACAACTGATCAGAATGTATGAATTTTTCATTGTGTAAGTAGATTAGAGCTGCTTTTCCAGGAGGTTCTGTTACATAGAAAAGGCTAACAACACTCAGAGTGCCTATATAGTGCAGATACATTGGAATTCTGTAAGTGCAGTTACAAATCTTGCATCTCAAAAATCCTATCCCTTGAAGAAACCAAGAATATTTTCCCTCAAAAGCATGTTCATGAAGCACTAGTAAGGAATAAAGATCTTATGTGCAAAACAGGATTAGCATGAACCAAGACAGGCATGTATAACATAGACCACTGCTCTTGGTATGCAATGCAATCATGATAATGGTTAACATCCATTAATTCCTTGGTACATGCCAGGTAATTTTCCAGCAGTTCACTCAAACCCTTAAATACTATAATATGACTATAAGGCAGAAACTATCACCATCTACATTTTACAAATTCTGAAACTAGAAAGAAAGCTGACTAAGCAACTCTCCTATAGTATCAGAGCATGTAGTGAAGCTCCTAGGTTTACACTCTTTGCCACCATTTATTCTGATAAAAAAATAATAACTATTAGTATCATTATTACTATTACTGTTATTATTGGAGGACCATCTAATCTATAAAAATTCTTAGTAGCAGACTGCAACACTCTAATGTGGCTAACGATGTTACCTGAAGGCTGACATTGTGGTGGATTATGAGATGACAGCTGTAAAACCCTGTGAAGTCCTTTGGAAATGCTTACTCTACATATCCGTGGTGCATCTTTGAGCTGTGCCAACTCCATGAAGATTTTCTGCAATCTGGTGTCCTGTGCTTACCAGTGTATCACATTCGTGTTCATGCTGGAGACACAGGAAAGACAGAACAGCAAGTCCTGGATGCTTATGGGCAGAAGGACAGTCCCTGCTGGAGAACAGCATTTGGTAACTCAGTTTTTAAGCGCATGGATGAATGGGGGTTTAAGCCTGTAGTAATGATTCTGTATGCTTAAGCATCCTTTACTATAAGTGAGTAGGCTTCGTAAGGCCAGACGGTCCTCAAGCTGATGAGCTATGGAGAGAAAGCAGTGGGGCGAGCTAATTTCATGCCATCTGCAACCTGTCCACTTACTCTCAGAAAAACCCTTCCAGCTCCCACAGTGGCTGGGGAAAAGAGGGTGGGCAGTCTTTTCCAGGGCCGTGGAAGGAGAAGGGTTAAAGCCAAAAACTTCATATAATATTATACATGTTCATTTAAAAATAACAAAAACCTTGACAGGAATGTGAACGTTTATCTCTTCCAGAGTCTCCCTCAGCCCCCTGCCCTGGGCCATCTTTTGTTTTAGATTGATGCAGATGTGGACTGACTTGAACTTGAGAGGTTGCTTGCTTCATTTTTCTTTTCTTTTTTTTTTTTTTTTTTGCGGCACTGGGGATTGAATTCATGACCTTGCGCTTGCCGGGCAGGCACTTAGACCGCTGAGCTAGATCCCCAGCCCTTACTTGCTTCATTTTTCAAAACTCACTGGGATGTCCCATGACTGGGGCCTGAATTCACAAGATCGCTTATTTTAATTTCTTCTTTTCTATTTGGGCCACTGTTGGTGTTGTCATTCTTAGTATCATTTGTGAGTGTGATAAAAATGATAAATATTCTTCTCTTCCTGATGGCATCCAATCTCCCTTCCAAGGCAAACATGAAGATGTTTCACAGAAATAGGCTACATACCAGATGCCAGAGAACTCCAGGACAATCTTCTCTGTAACGCAAAGTAATTCAATATTATTTCTGTTTATACTCTTGATTATTTTTTAACTTTATGAGAAGCTCAATTTTATGATAAATTTGAATGAGGTGAACATTTTATTTAATACCATACAAAAAGTGTAATAAATGCTTAGTTACTATGGGAAAGCAGCACCAAAAGGAAGTGAGGTTTCGTTTGCTCTAGCGAAATGATACTGAGTGCTATGTTTTTCCTATTTTGATAGATTCTTCTTTTCTCTAGAAAGAGCTGGCCCTTGAAACTCAAGAGAAAACATTCCATCAACTTCAAAATACTCCGAAGCCATCATAAGAAATACTTTCATTTAATCTCATGTACTGACAAAATATCTACAGGTCAGCTGAAGTTTTTATGATCATATCTAGTCTTTGTCATTATTTAATAAATAATTTTAAATTTTACTTTAAGAAATCAGGAACAGATATATCTATATCTATATCTTTTCTTTTGCTACTGGGGATTGAACTCATGACCTTGTGCTTGCCAGGCGGAGCTAAATCCCTGGCTATATATATATATGTTATAAGAAAACATTTTCTGTATATGTATTACACTGGGGTCTGAATCATATGTTTTGATTATATCATATTGTTTATGCCTTGATAAAGGGAAGAATAAAAACATACTCTGTAGACACTTAATTGTATTCACTATTTTCCAAAAAAAGTAAGGTTAAAGAATGCTTTACGTAGAGGCCATAGCTGGGATACATTACCCAAGGGGAAGCTGAAATTACTGATACAAGAACACTTTCTCTTTTCCTATTTTTCTTTTTCTTTTCTAAAACATAAATCTTAAACTTGCAAACCATTTTTTCTAAAGAATCTTCCTTAAAGTAAATATGTATGAAGAAACTGTAAAGTAATGATAATCCAAGCTCTGCAGCATTTTGGAGATTTTGCATAAGGACTCAACCGATTTGATGAAATTGCTCTCAGAGATTCTGGAAAGAACCAACATTCCTCAGTCTGCAAGCCTCTTGGCCTCCAGCCGTATATCACAGACCTGGAAATCATGCCAGAGGGAGGGGATGTTCACTCACAGTAAATCCAGGACATCCCAAAGTGCTCCCTTTTTCCTGTCTTTCTCTGGGAAAAAATTCTCCTTGAAGGTAAAGCGGCCAGGAACTGTACTAGTTAAAGACAGGGCCCGCCAAAAGCATCTAGCACACACAGTAGCACCTCAGTGCATTCCTGTGACTTGACTGTTTCTTTGCTAAGCACCCACTGATGTTCTCAGGCTGCTCTGCCCAGACTCTCCTTCAGCAAAGGCAGGTGGGAAGGAAGACATAAGGCTTTCAAGCACCACTAATGCCCAATGGGATCTTTCAGAAGGCAGCTGCATCTTTTCTTTTCAGCTAAATTTAATTTTTTATTTTGACAAGAAGCAGAGGAAGGAAGGAAAAAAGGGATGAAGAAAGGAAGGAAGGAAGGAAGGAAAAAAGGGTTGAAGAATGGAAGGAAGGAAGGATGGAAGGAAGGAAATAAGGGAGGAAGGGAGGGAGGGAGAGGGGGAGAGGGGGGGAGAGAGAGAGAACCTTTTTCTCTGTATCTGTTACCTCCCCACTCCACAGCCACTGCTTTTGTAATGAAGTCTAAAGTTCTTTGTTTCTTGGCATGAACTCTGCAAGTCAGGTAAAAGTGTTCAGCCATTTGTGGCCTGGGGATTGAAGGGCAAAACTCACAAAATTGGTTTGGCTTTGAATTCAAAGAGTTTTCTCAGAGGTGAAAGGTTTGTGTATCAGCATAACAAACATCGATTTTTGTTTTTTCCTTCTCAGACATTTTAAAGGGTAACTGGGAACTGTGAAGGCTTCAGTGTAGGGCTAACCTTTTCATCTCCTGACCTGGTTTTGCTAGAAATGCTTCTTGGGTCCTTTTAGGTTTAAGTAGAGAATTGTTGCCCTGATGTCTCTATTGCCATTTTTTATTACACTTTCTGGAAGATTCCACACCCACCACACCCCCAAGTCTATTTCCATGCAGACAGCCCCACCTTGTTTTTGTTACAGTTCAGCATATCATGCATATTTCCAGGTGGTTGCTGATAGGTGAGAATTCGCTCTCCATGGTGCACAGTTTTCCGTAACCATAGTTTGTAAGCAAGGTGGAGGCACAGAAGCTCCCAGGGAAGCGCGCTGCACGGAAAATGTCTGTGAACCTCCACCTGGACGGGAGTCGCCTCCTTTTCTCTTACATAGTGATTTTATGGAGCCAAACACAGAAGCTGGAAGACTGCCGTGTTATTTTTAAGTGATCAGCAAGTAAACTTCCCACAAATAGATCCACAAAGAAAACGACGAAAACCAAGGGAAGAAAGTGTTTTTAATTCTTACAGCACAGGACCCCACCTCACTATTTTATTCTCATATACTCCAGCACGAAGTGCTGACGTGGGTTTTACAACTCCTGAACACACTACAGAGACGATGCAAAGGATTTCCAGGTTTGTAGTACAATTGAATGAGGAGCTGAATTTTTCAGTTGTCTACACTGTGTGAATTTTTTTCACCATGTTGTATGTGGTCAATAAAATTGCTGCTTGATGTGGTTTCATTTTCTTGTTGAGGGGAGAACTGAATGTGATAAACGGAATTTACACACCTTTCTATAAGCAAACAATAAACTGTGATTAGCAGAATCTAAACAAACCTGACACAGAAATAGATATTTATGGAAGAGAATGTAGTTTTAAAAAGGCAATAAAGAAAAAGGTTATCAAGAGTATAAAACAGGAGAGATCTTGGCATTATGAAATAATTCAATTCTTATTTATGGCAAGGCTGGCTCATACTAAATGCTGGGGAATAGGCAAAAATGCTGGTTTAATGTCAAATAACTTCTTTTCCTCTGCCCTCCAAAGTCACCAATCCCTTTAGAGCTGCTCTGTTTGAATCCCATCACCCCTTACCCATCTGCAGTAACAGATTTGCAATTGTTTCCCCCATTCCAGTTTCTCCTCATTCTGACTGATCCCTCTCACGGACAGGCGATCATGACACTTAAGGCCCCTTTCAATCCAGCCCCACATTCCCCTTTTCTGTCCCTCCATCCACTGGTGAAACGGCACTGAGATACTAGTTCCTGTGTTCCTGTCTCCCCACTGAGCCTTTCCTGCTTGGGAAAATTCCTATTCATGAGTCAATTCCTTTTTCAGTTGCATATCCATGGAGCTCTCTTCCCTGACTTCTTTTTTCATTTTTCTTTATTCTTAGCTTTATTGTGCAGAATTACTTTTATTTTTCTCCCCCTCTTGTCACTTTGGCAGCACTGAGGATTCAGTCAAGGACCTTGCAAAGTACTGCACCACTGAGCGAACCCTTCCCTTCTTTGTCTTGAGCAAGACAAGAACCACACTGGCCCTTAACTATCTACCTATGTGGCTATGTTCTTCAGGGTGGAGAATGAAACCCATTTGTCTAGTAATGTGATGCGGGCTATGAAATAAAAAGCAGCTATACAAATAATTCTAGAGAAGTAGCTCAGTGGGAGAGCACTTGTCCAGCATATGTGAGGGCCTGGGTTCAGTCCCCAGCACTGCAGAAATAAACAAATGAATACATTTCAAACTCAGATGGAAATCCTTTTTTTTTTTTTTTTAAGAGCGGAATATATTTTAGATGGAAATTCTTACAAGTATTTGAACAAAATTTTCCTATATCTATCTATCTATTGGCCAGGAGTGTTTGTATATACTTGTTTTAATATTTTAGAATTTTTAAAAAAATCATTTGATATTCTTAGTTTTTTAAAATATGTTTAGAATATTTTGAGCTACCTTTTGTCTGTCAGTTGAGTAGAGATGTGTTAATGCCAAAATATGAAATAATGCTTTTGTGCACTCTAATCTTATTAATAGGAAAAAAAGGACTCAGTTGTTTGCAATTTGCTGTATTTAATAAAATAGGGATGAGTTCCCATAGTTTAAAATGCAAAAACTAAGCAAAAAAATTGATTAATCAGAAATCTTGGTTGTAATATTTTGTCCTATGTTTGGAAGAATGTGTGTTGCATGTGTTTCTGTGTTCTTTTAAGTGCAAGTGAGATGCTCAGTGAGAGAGTGAGAGAGAGTGAATTAGAGAAAGAGAGAAAGAGAGGGAGGGAGAGAAAGAGAGAGAGAGAGAGAGATTTCATTTTACTTTTTCTGTGATGCTGGGGCTGAATCCAAGGCCTCATGCATAAGCAAGCACTCTGCTATGGAGTTATGCCCCAATCCCAGAATGTTTACATTTCTAATTTGAAACAAGTTAGATAATAGGTTGTGCATGATATTTTGGCTTTGAATAAAAAATTTATTTTCAAGAAAAGTTGGTTCTTTGAAAAAACAAACAAAATAGACAAACTTTTAGTGCATCTAACCCAAACAGGAGAGAAAAGACTCAAGCCACTGCAACTAGAAATGAAAATGGTGAAATCACAATGGACACTGTCTAAATAAAAAAGATTATTAACAAGTACTTTGCAAACCTGTATGCCAATAAGTTGGAGAATTTAGAACAGACTGAAAGATTGCTAGATACAGATGACCTACCAAACTGAACCAAAAAGATTTAAAAACACTGAATAATCTAATAGCAGGCAATGAAACTGAAGCAGTAATAACCTACCCACTAAGAAAAATCTGGATGGATTCACTGCTGAATTCTATGAAAACTTTAGGGAAGGTCTAACACCAATTCTCCTCAAGTTCTTCAATAAATTTGAAAGGGAAGGACTCCTAAGCCATTCCTAGAATCTAGCATTTCCCTGACTCCAAAATCAAAGAGCCAAATAAAAAAGAGAACTATAGACCAATCTCTTTAATGAATATACATGCAAAAATCCCCAACAAGATACTGGCAAACAGAATGCAACTGATGATCAAAAGGATCAAGCATCATGAATGTTACAGTTTGTATATCGATGCCCCCCCCCAAGCCTCATGTAGTCATGAAAGTGGCTGAATCTAGCATTTGAGATTGACTCGTTGTCTAGTGCTGGGATTGGCGGTGTGAATTCTGCACCCGCCCAGGGGTGGAGCCGACATACAATGTAAGGTCGGAATGGGGGCGGGTTCTCCCTCTTTGGCGCAGTTTGCTTTTGCCACTTGCAGCCGCCATGAAGGGCTGCCCCTCAGCCATGCCACCCTGCCTTAAAACCAGCTGAATATGGACTAAAATCCCCACAACCATAAAAAATAAACCTCTCCTTCCTTCATTTTGAGTGTCAGGTATTTTGTCTCAACAACGAGAAAAAAGTAACCACGACAATGAGCAAGTAGGCTTCATCTCAAGAATGCAAGGAT
>RJWT010021812.1:0-17436 GCA_004365215.1 Cuniculus paca | reverse complement strand
GGCCAAATATACTCCAAAGCATTTCTGAGATCTAAAGTTATTTAGGCTTTATTAAATAATATCTAGAAATAGTTGTATACTTAACTGTATATGCTTAGCTTTGGGTGTCAAAGATAGCACGATTATTACTAAACTTGCTATTTTTATTATCTGAAAGTATTTGTTGAGGTCAACTTCATGCTGAAACCAGTTGGTTACTTTGTCTGACAGCAGATTTTTAAAACATTTATGTTTTCTGACCCATATCCTGACTTTTTCAAGATTTGAGTCTAGTTGTCTCTGGATTCAAGCCATGTTGCTGTTATAATCTAATACTGCCTACTTCACCACCTGATCCCCAGTGCAAATAACAAGATAGATAATTACCTCTTCCAGCCTCATGTTTCACATGTGATATGGCTATTGTTGAAATATGTGAGCTTCCATAGAGATCCAAGAATATAGGGCATGCAAGATTTATTTCAAGGATCTGCAGTCAAGATGAGAAACTTCTTAGCATTAATAGGAAAACAACTAAATCATACTTCCTAATAAAAATACATTCTGATTTTAGTTTAGAGTGATTATCCCAAAGCAACTACCATTTTCTAATAATAAAAAGCAATTAACAATTTAACCTTAATGTAATCTTACTTTAAGAGCATTTGTGGCTATGGGCAAAATTTCTACTATGGTGAATACCAAAAAGATAAAGAGAATCCAGCAAGGGCATAGTGCTCATTTCTCCATTTTACAACATGAAATTTTGCTGTTGAAAAGAGAAGACCATCTCTTTAGATGACACATGCTTCCACACAGCACTAGACACAATGGGAAAGGTGGGTTTCTGGCCAGTTCCTTGGGAGAAGTAACAGTGTTTTTTCCCAGATGATCTATTTTGCATGCATGAAAGTTCAATAGCTTTCTGTAGACTTCCTTATATTCCTGTCCTATAATTGAAAACCTACTTACTAAAAGAGAAGTTTTATTGGTGAAACCTGCTTACCCTTTCCAAATGCTACTGAATTCATAGACAAATTTAATAAAGACAATGAGGTTCTCTCTTATTAAGGAGGCAACTCCAAAGGGACTTTCCTTGGCCCAGTGGCTCTTTTGTTGTGACTTAACTCTAAGCTAGGCAATTAGCATGTTAGCATCATTGCTCTGGGCAGTAAACTTATACAGAAACACATGTAGAGGATATTTTGTAATAAACTATTCAAGAATACTTAAATATACTGCATTTTCACTGTGTGGCTTGAGATAAAACTTTTTTTTCTCCCCACATTTATGGCTTTTTCTATTTCTTATCAATCTGCTGCTTTAGGCATTATCATCCTCATCTTCATGGGAAGGACACAGAGACCCAGGGAAGATAAGGCACAACTTGTTAGGGTTTCAAATCTTGGGGAGAAAAAAAGTATAATCATAATATTTGAAAACAAATAAATCACTCTTATCAGATGTGCATTGTCTAGTTTTTTGTTTTGTTTTGTTTTACTTTTAATTCCACTGTGTTAAACTTTCAGAGGATTTCTTATCACTTTCTCACTGCTGGGACACACAATACTGAACACCTAAAACTTAAAGGAAAAGCGATTTATTTTGACTCCTGTGTTTTAGAAGCTGGAGCCCATGGTGAGCAGCATGTGGAAGACCTGGGGCAGCGGAGGAAGGCGGCTCACCGCAGAACTGCCATGGAGGAAGCCGCTATGAGGAGAAGTCTAGAGAGAAACTGAGAAGAGAGCCATGTTCTTCCGGGTCACCCACAATGACCTTCCTCTTTGGAGACCCCACCTCCTAACAGCAAGTCAGCAGTGACACCCCATAATCCAATCACCTTCCAAGCACAGGAGACACTGGCAGCATTTTAGATCTAAACCATACCCAGAGGATTAGTTTTCAAAAATGAACATAGACTCAATGTTCTAAATAGCGTTATAGAAAGGAAATATCTGAAAGAAATTTCTCTCAGCTAGCTTCAGTTTTAGATAAACACCACCATGGGTGGTCTCCTGGCTTTGAGGCAAACTCTCCCTCTTCTCACTACACTGAGTTGTCCCTGTTTTGAGTTGTGACTGTGTAAGAAAATGACCTATTTACCACCAGTCGTGATTCTTGGAACTCAGAGATCTTCTGGGCAGGGACCGTGTGTTTCTTAATATAATATGGTACATCAGTACTCAGAATAGTGTAGTGACAGGTGTAGTCCTGCAGCTATAGTCCCCACACTGGGGAACTGGAGGCAGGAGGAGTGTTGTGAGTTCGAGACCAGCCTGGGCCACATAGTGAGTTCAAGACCAGCCCAAACTACATATTGAGACCTGTTTGAAAACAAAAAATAGTTTCACTAATAAAAGATGAACACATGTTTAATATCTCTCAATAATAAAGAACTGAAAGGATTTAACAGCAAACCCATGAAATATAAAATGAATTTACTTTGTATGTCCTATCTTTATCTTTCTATGTTAAGGTTATGTCGTTATTTAATTTTTCTCTATGGCATAAGAATATTCCTATGTAAATTCAAACCATTTGACATATCTAAAGAAATGTGGGTTTAGTGAAGGGCTTGCTCTTATCAGTACATCACAGTAGTTGATGCATCTTGTCATGCTTTTTCCATGCGTCTGGCAATAGTATACCTGTAGATGTGTTTTTCACTTCCCACTTTCTGGTAACTTTACGTTATGGTGTTAAAAAGCTGGCTGAGGGAGCATATCTTGTCTGGGCTTGAAATTTTTCAGAAAAACATGGTGATAAGCAAGAATAAGGAAAAGTTAGAAGACATTTGAGAGAGAAGCAAAAAGAACAAAGAGAAAGACCAAACTTAATATATCTCTGCAATCATGAATCTTGTGGTAAAGCCCAAGTAGCAACAGTGTAAAGATTACTCAGTTTTCCATACTATTAGTTTGGTAACACTGTGCAAATATATATGTGATACAAACCCCTATAATCTGTATGTTTTAACCACTTTGTCTGCACACCTGCTTTATTTGATGCTCATATAGATTTTGTTCCTGGTTAATGTTGCATAGATATTAATATTACACCTGCATCTTCCTGAAGATAATATTTATTATAGCCATTGAAATGCATAATTTGATAGAAAACATAAACAGAGTAAATAGCTGATTTACAAATTGCATTAGATAACATCTTCAATTATTAAAACGATTAGCAAAACTGAACTCAAGATAAAAACCTCAGCTTAATTTGAACTTGTCCTTGAAGCTACTTTGTGACCCATTTTACCATATTACCTGCTGAAATATTCCTAAGAGAAATTTTAGACTTTGTGTTTAAGGTGAATTTTTTTTTCTGTTAAATTCTAATTTTTCAAAATTCCCTTATCTATTATATTCCTTTCCCTAGATGAAAAGTTCTTGAACTTATCAATACAAATTACTTTACTTCTCTCTCTTTTTTGTTAAGAGCCTATGACTTTTAGCAATAGATTGCAAGAACTTACTGCTTCTCTGATGTTTGGACTCTCTTTATTATAAAAGCGGTTCAATTGTTTTGTGCTTCTGAAAAGTCTAAATGTTAGAAGTTCAAGTAATATGGTTTACTTTACAGTTTAAGCAACACTTCTCATAAAGCAAAATGCTATGAATATTAAAGAAAATATAATTACCATCTGAAATGCTGATCAAATTGTTAGTGTTTCACAAAATGACCTTTGACTGTTAATTTGTGTTTTTATATAAAAGGAATACTCACTGATTTGTAACATAAATGTAAATATATGCACTAGTAGAAGGACTCTTCTTCCCCTTTTGGAAAGACAGTGTAGTGCAAGTTTATCCCTTCAAAGGGATGAAAAAGTGTTGCATCCTCTATGTCTTTATCTCTACTATCATCAGCTTTTCTCTATCAAGTCTTTTGTGTGAGCCTCTTTCATTATCAGAAACTTTCTTCATATGCACAAAAATATTCTGCAGGAAAATAGTTTAGGTGCAAAACCAGGCCTACAGATAGAGGTTTAGGTGAGGCGTCCACACTATGTGTTCCATCTTAGCCACACTCAGTCTTTTATTTCAGTTTATTTTTCCAAACAACAACAACAAAAATTTATATTGTAATGTGAAAGAAAATAAAGAGTGGATCTTTTGTTTCCTTTTCTGTTCAACTCTCATTTCTCTACTTCAAACAGGTCCTAACCTCAAGGTGCATCAGGTCACAGGGTTCCCTGAGAATTGTTCCTGTTCCTGTCTATTGACACCAAAGGCAAAATCAGTTTAAGCTGCTGTGGTGTCTCCAAACAGCTTATATCCAAACTCTTGACCCAGTGGCACTAGAACCATCCTAGGGCCTGACAAGGTCTTTATCATGTAGGTTCGTGTCCTACACATGCTAAACATTATTTGGACTGTTGGTTAATCTGTGTATAAGTTACTATAACTGTGTCCTGTGATTTTCTTTCTTGCTGAAATTGTGCTCTGTATAACCAAATGCAATTTTTAGCAATGTAAATATAAACAAGATGAAGACTGTATATATTTGTTCAACAACCTTGTGGAAAAGCATATGTTCATGTTAGCCTTGAATTCTATGACTTTTCATGGGAGCATATAAATTACATTGCAGAGTTGTCTCCCCCCCACCAAGCTGGAAATAGTAGTCTGATTTCGAAGAGTCCCAAGAGAGTTACCACAGGACAAGTTTATTTTTCTAGGAAAAGTCTATAGTTTAGTTTAACTAAGATACTTCTAACCTACCACACCTTTCATGCAAATACTTATCTTTCTAAAATATATATGTGTTTTCATCCAACAATACCTACAGAATATTTGAAGTAAAGCACATGAATAAGAAAACATTATAACATGCTTACTGCAACTGTAACAAAGTTATAAATTTAGGTCCATTTAACGTATTTATTAGGTCTCTTTTATAGTTCAGATTTCCTGCCAAGAGAGGAGTATAAATAGCTATCTAGGACAGAAACCTAATACTCTCCAAACTTAGTCTGGTAGATGTCTATGTAAATTATTTATATCACAGAGAGAGAAAGACAACAACATAAAATATGTTAAGGACTCTGTTTTTAACCCAATATGAGATCTGTTTTAAATGCAGAGGTCAATTCCAAAACAAACCAAAAAAAAATTTATGAAAGGACCTCTTTTTTATTGAACATGAACAAAACCTTGCATGGTTGTTTCTCTGTGTTTTGCATTGTTTTACTTTTTGTGGCACCTCTTTAAATAATCCACTTAGTCAAGGCAAACACACGTTAAAAATTATTCATAAAAAATTTCTGGCCTCTTGCCAATCCTTTTGTATCTCTTATGGCTCTTTTCATCTTTTTTAATAACTTGGACATTCTTTTTGGACTTCTCCCTTAGCGCATAGTCTTATGAACAATTCTGTTGTTGCTACTTCTCTGTACTACACCTGAAGATAAATAAACAAACAAACAAAAACAAACAAACAAAAACTTTCCATACTCTTCTGGTTATTGCTGCAAACTTGGAAGGAAGGAATACCCTCAGTGATCTGCTGGTATATATTAAACATCCAGCTTTCTAAGACAAACACAAAACTGTAATGCTTGTTGAATTCCCTGGTGTGAGAATTTTCACGTGGCATGGCTTATACTGAACTATCTGCATGATGTCAATGAACCTGACACTGGGAAGTTTTTGACTCTTAATACCCTGAAAAATTTGGGTCTAGTCAACAGAACTGAATATTCCTTTCATAATACAGTTGTGATACGGTTCTTAAGAATAAAGCATATAACTGAAGACTAATATTTGTGACAGCAAAAATCGGAAAGAATTTTGGCAGAATGAAAGTGTAACCAAAATAAGGCATAGTATCAGCAGCTCCTGGAAAATGTGTAAATGAATGAGACATAACAATAACTCAGTTTAAAGGAGGAGGTTTATTTTGGCTCACAGTTCCAGTGGGTCCCATCAATGGTCAGCTGACTCTTAGGCAGAAATGGTATAGTGGAAAGGTTCAACAGAGGAAAGCAGCTTTTTTCCTGGTGTCCAGGAAGCACAGAATAAAAGGAAGAGCCAGGCAGGAAGGTATATCTTACTAATCACACAGTGTAATTAGTTAAGATATACTTCTAACCAGGCTCCTGCTTCTAACAGTAGACACCCCTGCTGAACTGGTTACTGCATGAATCCATTGGTGTGTATAGTGCCCTGCGATCCACTCACCTTTCAAAAGCCCCACCTCTAAAAACATAAAGAGTTTTGGGGGACATTCTGAATCTAAACCATAATAAGGAGGAAGAAATTCAGAAATATAGGTGGGCTGATAATACTTATTTCATGGAGTAATTGAATCTTCTGTAAATCTTATTGAATTTGTAAAATCTTGAATTAAAAGACACTCCAAAAATGGCACAAAAAATGATTCTCCATGATATCCCCCCAGGCAGCTGGCACTGGAGGTTTGGAAAGGTCTAATTCTCACTACATACTTAATAGAAATTTAATGTGGATAGATGATAGGCAATTCTTATTCAGTTGCATTTAGCTTCTGAATTTTTTAAATTCATACTCAAAATTAGGTAAACTCCACAAGGATCCTGTAATGAAGAAAAAAAGTGTAAAACATACAAAAGCACTGTATGCTTAAAGAGTATCTTCTGATTTGTTATTTCCTAAAATAGTAGAAATAATGAAACTACATATTTCATTGCTGTTCTTTTAAATTGAGTACATAGCAGTGAGAGAAGAGTCATTGTGACTATCCTGCAAAGAAATGGAAAACAATTTCAAATTAAATCCACCTGACTTCCCAGCAATAGAAAGTCTAAGAAAATGTCTAATCACAAACCCAAAATTTGAAAACATTCCCAGATAATTCTGAACTTTGTTCTTTATGTCTTTTATTGGAAAGCCCCAGAGATAAGATTATGGACATATTCAATCTTCAAATAATTCTCACACAATAAGCTAATTATTTAAACTCTCAGATACATGGTATTTTCATCAAAAATATCGTTTTGCTGATTTCATTTGAGCATAAATTAAAATAAGTACTGGTTTTCCTGGTACATATATATTTCCTTGAATACTTTTGTGGTGGATAAATTTAATTGCATCAGCTCAATTCATTTAGTATTTGCCCAGGGAATCAGTCAAGCACATTTTTTGTTCTTTGTGGGTGGGTCATGGAGGCATGACCTTGGTATTATACTGCCTTGAATCTAGCAGACCATGGACTGAATCCCCTGGAACCATGACCTAATTAAAATTCTCCTCTTTTAAAATGAGGATGTTAAGTATTGTGTTTCAGAGGTGGGAAAGTGGCTAATACAGCTCCTACTTGAAGTATAAAACTATTCTATTTTATAAAAAAAATTGGTTCAAATAAATTATTTTTAATTCATTCAGAAACTTTGTAGTTTCATATATTTGAATAATATGCTGTCTCAATTTTAATATTTCCACAAAGAATTATAAATATTCAACCTATACTGCATTTCGGTTTGTACTTGTATATTTTAAATTTCACAATATTAATTATTATTGCATTGTAACCCAACCCTGTAAGTTAATTTGCAAATTCATTCACAATGAATTTTTAAGAAAATCAAAATTCAGGGATATTACCTGGCTGCTCAAAGTTCACTATAATTTATCTAGTTTTCTGCTTCTTGTTCTATTGTTCTTTCCACTAAGTCCTTTGTGGCTACAGGGTGGTGCTTGGATAAATGAAGGATGGTATAAAAACATGTCTCATGCTTCAATCTAAGAATATTTTGGACTCAGCAAGAACTCCAATCCAATAACAAAAATAATAGCAAGCACAGTGCCTTCAATCAGTCTGAAAATACCAGAGACTCAAAACAACAGAATAGGCATGTCTTCCTTTTAGAGTAAATATTATATTGTTTTTGTGTTGGAGTGTTTTTTTTTTCTTTTTTAGCTTTGATAGAAAAGATAAATTGTAGACTGCAAAGTGTTTTTGAATACTTAGTAATTATCATGTTTCTCAGTTCTTAGTGTTGTCCATATTTGGTTAGTATAGATTGTAGCATTTTTCTGCTAAGAAATTTTAGTATATTGTACCTAACCTGAGTCCTGAGTCACAAACATACACTATGAATATGCATATTATACAATCAAATGTCACTTAATGACAGAATTGTGTCTTTAGTTGATTTGCTCACTGTGGGAATATTGTAAGGTGTACTTACACAAACCAAGATAGGTATGACATCATTGGGTGATACAATCTGATTTATCAAGATCACACATGCAATCTTTTTTTTTTTTTTTGGATCTAAACATCAGCATGCAGTGCATGACTTTGTATAGGTATATGGGTAAAATTGTAAAGTTGGTGATTGAAAGGGCTGGTTGGGGGAGATTGGAGAAACTTTCAGCAAGCAATAGAGTTTCCATATTCGCTGTGTGAGCCAGTAATTCACTTTTCCCATTTAGAATAGGAAGTGTGCAACGGTATTGCTGCCGTAGCACCTCACACATATCTTTGTCTGGTCACTTCTTACCCAGCACTGGAATTGATTCTATCGATGTGTCCTTCTCTAATTATCCCTCAAGGCCTTGAGGAAAGGGAATGCAGAGATGTTTGAAATCATTTTCTCTTATATTGTCCTCATCTCACAGTGGTGTTAATGTATATTATTCAGGGGACCCCCCACATCAAAGATGTAGGATCAAGGCAAATAAGACTCACAAGAGTATTTCTTTCTCCATATTTCAGGCCCATATGGTTGGTTTTATGTAAAATCCTAGTGACCCTCTTATATCGCATGTTCCCATTTTATTTTATATTTTTACTAAGTCACATTCCTATTTTAAAGCTCATCAACACTTCCTTGCCTGGATAGGCCTATCAATCAAAATTCAGCTTTAACAAAGACAATGTTCACCCTTTTCTGGCCTGACATTTCATAGCCAGAGAGCTTCCTGTGTTGCCCAACCAATGCCACAGAAATATATCGTCTAAGTAAAGTCCTTTTTCTCTGACCAACACCATAACATCACAGTGAAATTAAATAAATGCAGAGCAAAGGCTATTGGAGCCAATGGGATTATTTGACAAGGTATTTGTTGAATAAACGTATTTGGTTTTGATAAGGTGATGCTTCTTTGATGGAACACATTTAAAAATCAAGGTAGCTAATCTGAAGATGAGCCAGCAAGGTGAGAATAGTTAACTCCACAGAGAGCGAGCATGGTAGAAACCAGTTGACTTCAGCATGGTTTGCATTTGTCTGCAGAAATATTCCAGTAGTAACCACTTTTTCCTTTGTGGCCCACAAAATCTGAATATAAACTGCTTCTTCTTTCTATAGACAAAAACCTACTCTCAAGGGAAAATAATATTAGTCAACGTGATATAATGACATATGGCTATATTTTCAGTTAGGTGTAATGATCAATAAGGCATATAGCTTCATTTGCAAACATGAAATTGTAAGCATTTAAAATGTATATTAGGTCAGATAATATGGAAGTAGAAAAATGAAATGAGTAAAATGGATTTATTAGGGAATAAGAAATAGGGCTGTCTAATAAATCACATGTTCTGTGTTTGGAAAAGAAGATGGAGTAGTACCGTAGTGGCTGATGAAGTAAATGGAGAATACTAGTATCAGGATTTTTAAACTATAGAAAAAATATTAATGCAGTATGTTTAATTTCTTATTTCAGAGATAATTCAGGTAAAGGATTGCATTTCTAGGGTGATTAAATTGGAAATGAAGGAAACAGAGGTACTATATGCTAAAACACTCATTATCAGTTTTATCTGCTCCATGTCCTATTTGAGACCCCCAACAGGAAGAACACTGAAAGAAATGCATATTTCCTATTAAAGTTGCATTTAAAATACATTTGGTATTTTCTGTAGTTGATGAACAGGTGACTCGAGAAGTTTTTTTCTGCTCTTAGTGGTAGAAGGAAATGATGGTTCCTGAGTCTCCAGTAATGTACCAAAAGTGATGAAAAAGAGTTTGTGTCTTATGTTGTTATTTGAATGAGACTGATTTTCTTGCAAAGCATACATGTTTTCTTGTCTTCAGAAAGAAAGAATATAGTCTTCCCTGAGATTTAGCACAATTTTTAAACTTACAGTATTCTAAATACCTAATATAGTATCCTGATACTACTTTGCAGCTTTTTTCCTTGACTTTCCATTACATGGAATCATAACATTTGAACTCATTTCTTAGCATTTAATATTAAATGCATCAAAAGAAGTCAACTCAAAAATGAAAATTATGTTTAATACATTTAAGTGATAATTGCTAGATTGTGATTTAGTCAAATATAAATTCACCAAGCTAGGAAAAGAGTGGGTGTTTTGGAAAAAAGTTGATCTTTTGACTCTTCATTTTTCTGGTGTGTTGTTTTTCTTGTTGTCATTTCTGCCAGGTTTTCTCTGTGTTTCTCTGACTCAATGTGCATTTTTGGTTACTCTCAACACCTCCAGATCCAGTGATTACAATACTCTTGATAGAGCTTTGTCAAAAATTCTTATGTCACAGAGCCTAAATCTCCAGTTCTAGGAGCTGCTTGTGAAAGGTGAGGAGAATGCTTTTCCGGCCACAGTGGAGTTGCACATCTGTCTTCACAGGTCTGTGGCTCCATCCCTGACCTATAATGCATCATTTAAGTTATCAGAGCCCATTTACTCTCAGTACTAATACTTGCTCCAAAAAGTGATGGTATTGACTGACAGTTCCTAGTGAGACTTCAATTTGCAAACATTATACAAGATTTTTTTTCCTACTTCCTCACATATTTTTTTCTATTCTTCTTCCTAAGGAAAGATTTAATCATTTTATTGAAATTAAAAAAAAACTATTAATATTAATAGGTCTGAATGTAAAGATAGACAGCAATGCAATAATAATAAAGGAACTCCATATCCCACTTTCCAAAATATAATATTTATTCAGATAAAAATTCACTAAGACAACACTCCACATGGCATATAAGTTAAAGTGAATGAACCTAAGAGATGCATGCATGTCTATCTATCCCTACATAGATAGATGTAGATTTGCTTATGTACAACTTTGTATCCAACAGCAATCGAGTACACAATATTCTCAAGCACATACAAAATATTATCTAGCATATATTGTATGTTAGCACATAAGACATATCAAATTTAAGAATATTGCAATTAGATGTATCATTTCTGAACACAATGGCATGAAAAAAGTCAATAACATATATAATTTTGGAAAATTCACAAGTATATATATGGAAGCTAAACTACATGGTTCTGAATAATCAACACATTTTTAAAAGTGAATAAGAAAACCAAAGATCTTTAATCAAATAAAAATGGAAATAAAACATGCTAGAACCTGTCAGATATAGCAAAAATAGTCTAAGAGAAAAGTTTATAGAAAGAAAAGCCTATCAAAGAAGAAAGAGCTCAAATAAACACCCTAATGTTACTGCTTAAGTAACTAGAAAAAGCAGCAGGGTAGAGTAGTACACAACTATAAACCTAACACTCAGGATGCTGAGGCAGAAGATGCACTGCAAGTTTGAGGTCATCCTGGGCTACACAGTGAGTTCAAGACCAGCCTGAAAAGAATAAAATGAAATGTAGAAAAAAATAAGCTCAAAAATTTTAGAAAAAAGAAATAACAAGATCAGAGAAACTAGAGACTAGAAACTTAATAGGAAGTTTAGTGCAAATATGTGAGTTCTCTAAAGAGATGGTCAAAACTGGCAAACTTCCATATGTACTAAAAAAATACAGAATATTCAAGTAAGTGCAATCAAAATTAAAGAAGAGCCATTGCAATAGAATATAAAATATTGGACAAACATATTCCAACAACCAAGATAACTTAGTCCTAGAAGAAATTAATAATTTCCCAGAATCATCCAATCTACCAAGAATGAATGATGAAGAAGTACAAATTGAACAGGCCAACGAAAGTAAGTAGATTGAATTACTAAAAATCTCCCAACAAAGAAAACTCCAAGACCAATGGTGTCCTGAGAACTTTGTATCATACATTAAAGGAATAACCAAAATCAGTATTTCTCAAACTCTTATAAAAATTACAAAGGAAGAAATAGCTTTCAGTTTATTTTTAAGACAGGTATTACCTTAAAACCAAACTTAGACAATGACGCTATAGGAAAAGTCTTCAGGCCAATATCCATGATGGACGTAAATTTAAAAATTAAAAAAAAAATGAACTCAACATGATTAAATTGACTAACTATAAAGAGAGGGATCTATCCCTGGTATCCAGAGGAACCACACCCACAAATCAATACCCATGATATATCATACTAACAGAATGAAGGACAAAAATAACATGATCATCTCATCAGATGCAAGAAAAGTCTTTTGAGTTCTCACATCACCAGAGGACAGCAGGAACAGCAGGTCACCTGGTCACGGCTTCACCATTCAGGAATGACCCAGGGACATGAATTACTTGCATACATCTGGAGAAAATAGCGGAGGAGTAAGCAGCAGAGTAAACAGTCTCTCTGAGAGAAACAGTTCAGATGCTGGAGTACAACATCATGGAGAGAACAGGAAGGAAGGAAGTGGGTCCCCTAGACCCATGAAGAATCTAAAATATGAATTGAAGCCCACAAAGCAATTAAAAAGAATTTGAATGAAGAAGAAGGTGGTGGCTGGCAGCGCCTTAGCCTGGAGCCAGACTCACTCTGCCAGAAGAGCTGCTGAGCCTGGAGATGCACCGTCACAGTCACGGTGGCAGTCAAGGTCATGGTCGCAGCTGTGGTGGACCCCAAAAGTCTCTGCAGAGAAGTATCGGGGTGAAGGAGAATGGCGGATGTGGAGATCTGCGCTGGAGAGTTCTGGGGATTCCATGCCTTCCACGGGACAGAGTGATTGGCTGGGAGCCATCTTGGAGTTGGGCAGGTTACACCCGGGGCCAAAACTGTTACCCACTTCTGCCAACAGCACCAGGTTGTGGATGGACCCGCAGAAGCTGTTTGGACTGAGGTCCACTCCCCTGCACATTTCAGACAACATCTTGTAGGTTCCTAAACAGCTTAGATTTGTAGGGCCTGACCAGGTCTTCTTCCATGCAAACTCTGGATGGGTCAGTACCCAGCACATTGCAGAGACATGGGTGCTCACCGTAAGATGTACACAGTCAGCACTGGCCAGAAAAGCCGAACAGTCTAGCTTCAGAGAAGTTGTGGCCAGTTCCAGGGTGCCTGGGACCACACTAATCCGGGCGTGTGGAAGAAATCAGGAATATGCCAAGACAAAGAGGGAGTGGGCAATCTCTGGTGTCCAACCCAAGCAGCACAATTCCACAAGAGGAAAACATGGAGATCGAGAATTGCACACCTGAAATGACTGAAGTAATGTCAACTGGAGTGAAGAAACAACCTCATGAAGCTATAAAAGAAATTAGAACAGAAATTCTATCCCAGGTAAAAGAAGAAGTGAAAACCATAATAAAAGAAATACTAAGCATCTCTAAAGAAGACACAGATAAAAAAATAAAGGAGCATAGGAAAATGAGGGACATCGTGAATGAACAATATAAAAGAGATTTAGAATGCATGAAACAGATTCAAAGAGATATCCAAAAAATTAAAACCTTCACTGAAAGTTGGAAAAATTACTTGAAAGAAATTGAAACAAGACCTTCAAACCTTGAAGACAGGTTTGCAGCTTGTGATCGTGAAAGGAAAGATCTCTTAAAAATAACAAGGACTCAGGAAGTAACAATTCAACAGCTGTTAGGTAACTCAAAGAAGTATAACTTAAGAATTAAAAATGTGAATGAAAAAGCAGGGGTCAAGACAAATGACATCAGGACCTTATTTTTTTTTTTTTTTTGTGGCACCGGGTATTGAACTCATGACCTTGCACTTGCCAGGCAGGCGCTTAGGTCACTGAGCTAGATCCCTGGCCCTGGTATGGCTTTTTTTTTTTTGCAGCACCAAGGATAGAACTCATGACCTTACACTTATCAGGCAGGTACTTAGGCCACTGAGCATAGAAAAAGAAAATGACATTCAAATAAGTGAGACATGTAGAACTCCAGCTAGCCATAACCAAAAACAAATCTACACCCAGACATATAAGAATCAAGATCCCAGAAATTCAACTCAAGAACAGAATATTAAAAGCTGTTAGAGAAAAGAAACAGATCACCTATAAAGGAAAACCAGTCAGAATCACGGCAGACTTCTCAACACAAACCATCAAGTTAAGAAGAGGCTGGAGTGAAGTAATGCAAGTCCTGAAAGAAAACAACTTCCAACCCAGACTGATGTACCCTGCAAAACTTTCTTTCAAAATTAATGGAGAAACAAGATATTTCTGTGACAAAGAACAACTCAAGGAATTCATGACCACCAAACCAACCTTCAAAGTATACTAAAGGACATTCTAGAGAGAGAAAAAAAGGACCATGGTCCCAGGAACAATGGCAGAGGGGGACCATCAAGTGGGGTCAGTTGACTGAATGGAGAGGAAAAATAGGGAGCCAATGGCAGGAAAATAGCATGGCAGAGACAATGCAGTGCAAGAGGGCCTCAAGACACCAATAGAAAGAAACACAGGAAGAGTAGGTCAGGAGACAGGATCCATCAATATGCTTTTTACAAGAAACACATTTAACTACAAAGAAAACTCATAGACTGAAAGTCAAAGGGGAGAGAACAATGCCCTATGTGACAGGGAGCCAGAAAAAAAAGTAGGGGTAGCCTGCCCATTAATTACAGAATGGATAAGAAAGATATGGTATTTTATGTGGTGGAAACCTACTCAGCTATAAAGGAAGATAATCTCAAGGCTCTTGTAGGTGGATAGAGGCAACTGGTGATCATGCCCATGGATGAAATGGTTGAGTCACATGGGTGATTTTCATGTTGCCTCTCTAGTATAACAAACTAAAGGAGTTAGTGGTTTTGAAAATGCACAATACATATTGGGAAAGTCAAAGGGGAGGAACTATCTAAAAAGGGAAGGAAATGGCCACTGTTAATCTATTATCATGATTTGAAACTCATATTGTCTTCATTGTTCTGATTAGTTTCATTTTATTCTGATTTGTTTGATTTTATTATACTTGATGGCATGGACAGCTATTTTAAAGACAACAAAATTTATAATTGCAGCCATCGAGGATGTCCAATTACCTTGTTTAGAAACTCTGTATTGCTTTCACTGTTTTGTTTTGATTGATTTTACTCTCTTCTGTGTTGTTTGATTGTAGTATGTCTGAAGGTGTAGGCAACTATCCTGAAGATAACAAACATGGTAGCCACTGCTATTCTACTAGTATCTTGAACTTCTGTATTGCTTACATTGTTCTGCCTTGTTTGTCTTGTTTGGTTTTGTTTTGTTTATTTTTTTCACTGTTTTATTTTGTTGTATTTTGTTTGATTTTTACTCATCCCTGATGGTATGGGAAGGTACATTGTAGATAACAGGAGGCATTATGGTAGCCATTATCGATTGTTTTTTACCCTGTTTAGAAGTCATGTACCATGTTCATTGTTTTGTAGTGATTGACTCTACTCTATTTTGTTTGGTTTGGTTGTGTTTTTTTTTTTAAAAGATAGAAAAGTCTTTGATGAAATTAAATATCCATTTATGATAAAAATTCTCAAAAAATTTGAAAGACTCTAGCTTATTGCAATAAGAGATTATCTATCACAAGACAATAGCTAATAATGTACTCAGTGATTAAAAGTTGAAAGGTTTTCTCTGAAGTTCAGACCCAAGAAGTCAGAAAGTAAGAAAAGTTGTTGCAATTTACAGATGACATGATTTATTTCAAAAACCTTTAGGGCCAGACATTGTGGCACATGCCTGTAATCCCAGCACTTGGGAAGCTGAGGCAGTAGGATCACCACGAGTTCCAGAGTTCTAGGTCAACCTGGGCTCTATACTGTGTTCAAGGCCAGCCTGAACTGCATAGTGAACTCTGTCTCAAAAAAAAAAAAAACAGTAAATTTAAAAAAAATAAAAAAAGAACACTTAGAAATGAACAAATTCAGTAACGTTGCTGAATGTAGAATCAATGCACAATGCTCAGTAGTTTGGTGTTTTGTTTTGCAAGCACAAAGCTTTCCAAAATATAAAGTAAGAAAATTTTATTTACAATAACATACAAGAATCTGATGAATCAGTCTAACCAAAGTGATGCAAGATTTAGACCACGAAAAATAAAAACAAAAAATACTTACAAAAGAAATAGAAAGATGTCCATTTCCTACATGGAGTAGCAAAAAAAAAAAAAAACAGTACTGTAAAAACATTCATACTACAAAAAGAGATGTACAGACTCAATACATTCTTACTCAAGATTTCAATGTTATTTTTCACAGAAAGAAAATCAAATTGCCCTACACTTTGTATGTAAGCAAAAAAGACCTTGAAGAGCAAATGATTTTAAGCAAAAACAACAAAGCTGGAAACATCTCAAGATGTACCAAAAGTTATAAAAGCCAAAATGGCATAACAGTCAAATTCAGGAGGTCCTTTGTACAAGTTGGTGGCTATTGTTAATGGCAATGTATCATATTGTTGAAACTTACCAATGCCAAAATTTTAACTGTTTTCATAAAGAAAGATGTGTGAAATAATACATATTTTGGTTAGCTTGATGTAGTCGTTCAACAATGTACTGACGTTTCATAGTATCATTTTATATAACATAATTATATGAAATTTATGATGGGCACTTGAAAAATATGTTAAAAAATAAAAAAAGGATTTTGCTAAACAGTAACCTGGCATAAAAAACAGGCATATAGGGCAAATAAACAGTATAGAAATCATAGAAAGAAATTCACATATTTCAGTGTAATTGATCTTGGAAAGTTTACCTTGAACATAAGATGGAGAAAGGCCAGTTTCTTCAGTAAATAGTGCTGGAAAAACTGGACTTTCTTATGCAGAAGGATGAAGTTACACTCTTAGGTCATACTATAAACAAAAATCAACCTAAAATAGACTTAAAAGTAAGGATTGTCACTGTAAATCTGTAAAATAAAACAAGGGAGAAAGCTCCTTGACATTCATCAGAACAAAATTGCTTTTGATATAACCTCAAAATCACAGGCAACAAAAACAAAAATAGACAAATGAGATTGCATCCAACTAAAAAGCTTTTACACAACAGAGGGAACAATCAAGAGCAAAGAAACAGCCTGTCCAGAGGAGAAACTGAACCACACATCTGAGAAAAAGTTAATATCTACTAGATTTGTAACTCAAATAACTCAAAACACAAAAAGCAAATCAAAATGGTCATAGAACTTGAATGGACGTTTATCAGAAACAATACAAATAGACAAGAAATAGATAAAAAACATTCAACATCACAAATTGTCAGGAAGATGCAAACTAAAACCACAATGCAACACTATTTAAAACTGCCAAAATACAGAAAATATATATAATCTATCTGTATATACCTATAGTTAACATTATATATATATAACTATGTATCTATCTATATATAGA
>RJWT010021811.1:0-17436 GCA_004365215.1 Cuniculus paca | reverse complement strand
ACTCCAGGTAAAAGGATCTGTGGGGGAGCCTAGTTAACAGATGGCTATTGCTGACCAGGTGAAAGAAGGTAGTGGTTTGGAGAATGATGGCAGGAAGGAAATGGCTGGATTTAAGAACTCTTTAGAAAGCAAAATCAGTACAACATGAGTGGAACACATAGAGTAAGAGAGAAAGAGGTGTTGCAGATGGCTCCAGATTAATCCTGCCCAGTGCAGTCAGAGAGACGATCGTCCTACTCCTGAACTTGGGGTTCCCAGATCAGGACCAGTGCAGGGCAGGGCTGTGAAGTCAGTCACCTTCAGATAGCCAAGGGCCTCTCCAAAGTATGAAATGTTACTGAGCATGTCAGTGAGAAGAGGACTGGAGGCTGTCCGCTGGATCTAGGCTGTCCACTGGAACTTTAGGGTCACTGATCACCTCTGTGTGGGTTCTTTTGGTTGATTAAAGAGCCAGACTGAATGGGCTGAGGACCAAGTGGGAGGTGAACATATATAAGCAGTCTAGACAACTCTCCTGAGAAATTTCGCTTTGACTTGGGGGACAGAAATAGCCTGCTAGGTGGAGAAGCAGGATGGAACGAGTATGTTTTTGTTTGTAATGAGAGAGCACTTATCAGGGGTGAGTGTGAATGCATGTGAATGTGTGTGCATGCACAAAGGTGTGAGCTTGCATGCTCATCTACCATTTTGATAAAAACCTAGATCAGTGGTGGTGAACCTATGGCACACGTGCCCCAGCTGGCTGTTTGTTATCATCGAAAGCTCTAAAATGTTCATCATCCCTGGTCTAGATGATTGGAAATGATCTAGTGTTAAGTGGAAAGTTCAAATCAACAAGAACAGAAGAAGCCAGCGCCAGGGTGGGACATCAGCCTCCACTGAAGAGAGCAGAGGAAGCTGTCACCTTCCGTGTGATTTCCACTTCTCCTCCTGCACCCCACCTGGTCTTTAGGAAGAGCAGATGAGGGAAGAAAACCCAAGGATGTTCTTCAAATGTTACTCTGACATTCATAGCTGCAGATGAAAGTAGAAAGCCTGTGAATGTGGCTTTCTAGATGAATCGAAGATGAATCTATCACTCAGGAATCTTGTGCTTTGCAGAAAAGCAGACCTTGAAGACTTTCCTTACTAAGACATGAACACATGGGTGAGTGATGTGAATGCTTCAGAACCTCAAGTTGAAGGGTTAGGGATTGGATTAGGAAGGCAGGCTCACACCTGTATCCCATGCTAGATTTCTAATCATGCATGTTACCTGACTGAGGGGAAGTCCTATGTATTATTACTAGGAAGAACCTAACTCCCCTGTCCTCATGATTCTGTAAAGAATGTGCCTTATTCCCTAGAAGGATCTGCTCTGGAGTGACAGACACTTCTTGTCTCTGCTGATGCTAGGTAAGATGTCAGGAAGCCACCTGGCAGCAGGTCAATGCCTCTAATCTCTGGTCTGTATTTACTGGCTCCGAAGCTCACATTTTGGTCTTCGTTTCTCCTGTGTCTACTTGGCTCTCATCCTGGAAGGGAAAATGGGGTGACTCACTGCCTTTCTTAAACCAACCCAGGCTCCAGGTCAGTGCTTGTTAGCACCAGGCATGAGGTATGAGTTTTCATACTCCATGTCATTTCATCTCAAAACAGCCCGCGAGGCAAGTGTTTCTAATCTCCATTTACTTAAATCTTTTAATCCTTACAGCAACATATATTACTAACTTTAATTTAGAGATGAAGAGAAATTAAATTTTAAAAGTTGCCCTGATAATAAGCGACAGTGCTAACTTTGAGCCCAATGTCTTGCTAACGACCCACAAAGCCCAGGCCCTTCTCTCCTTTACACTGTAGCTACGTCTTCAAGTCCAGGTCTCAAGTACAGGTGTGGGATCCGGAAGAACTCCTGGAGGGTGTGATCCAGATAAGAGGCCCATTCTATGCTGGAATGATGTCCTCCTTCTTTCTCTTCCAAGTCTTTCATGCATGGTCTTAAACTCAGGGGACCGCTGAGTACAGGGCTGACACTATGACAGCGCAGTCATCATTCTGTTCACTCAGCAGTGTAAGACCCCTACTTTCTGTGCCTGTTCCACTCCTAGTCTGTAGGTCAATGCCTCTATCTCTGAAGTAAGCTCTAACCTGAAGCCCCCTGTTGTACAACATGTAGTTAGAGAAGACTGCGGGAGTTCACAAAGGGAGTGGAAGACACGATGGCTAGTTTTGCTGAGCTGGCTTTCAGGACATTGTGAACATTAGGGACAGATACATTTCCCCACCCACAAAAACCCTCCACAGGTATTACTCCTTTTGCTGACAAATAACTTCCTCGTGATCAGAGAGTGGGATGCAGGCTTGAGTTTTTGGCTCAGTATAAGTTGGACCCTCCCAACCCCATGTCCCCTGATTGTCTTTTCTGTCTTTTTCCTGTTATCATTGAGTCCTGGAGAAGGAGTCAGGCTCAGTACATTGGGAGCTCAGGCAGATTTGGATCTTGTTTGCCTCAGGACCACTGAGATTTTGACCAATTAAGGCTTTACTCCTTTTGTCTGCTGCAATCTGCCTTCTAATTTTCCAGTTCGAATTTACTTAAATTTACTAGATTGTACAACCCTGCTTCAAGTAACCTGTTTGTGCAATATAAAAGTCCTCTTAAGGTGTGAGTGATTATGCAAATCATGCCTTCCTACCACCATTTCCTCCTTCCTAACCCAGTTCCTTTGTGTGTCCCGCCACCACAACCACTATGGCAGTTCCTGGGCTGTAGAGTGGTCACAGAGGAGGGGACTCTGGAGGCAAATGTGGCCATGTCCACTACTTCTTGAGCATTCCATGTCAGGGATTATGAAGAGTTATAATATTTATTACCCTAATTTCCTTCCCAACACTATTAGGGTTGGATGTTGTTAACAGTCTAAGTTTCATCCAGGGACTAAGTAACGTGCAGAACTCCTGGCAGGGTGGGCTCTTATTTTGGCTTGCAGAACTTGAGATCCAAAGAACACTGTACTTTCCAGAAAGTTGTCTCCCAAGGATAATGGGACTGGAGGGTAAGGGAACAAAAACGAGAAGGTTTCAATGACCTTGACAGTGTGGCCTCAAGAGATCCAGTACAGTATCCTGGGTAGTGGAAAGGTCAAGAGACCTGGGTTCAAGTAATGCTCCTGGCTCTTAGAACTATGAAACTGTGGGCAAGGTATTCGACCTTACTTAGCCTATTCTTCACATATCAAAGGATAATAATGACAATAACTATTATTATTTCCAAAAAAGTCTTCCTACTTAATTTACTTCTCATGTTGTATTCTTTATTTCTGAAATATGTACTAGGGTTCAGCACTTGAGAAGTGCCACCAAAATGGTAAATATTATTCATAATTCATTCATTCATTCATTCAACAAATATTTATTGAGTGGACTACTCAGTTATTTTATTGATTTTGCCCTGCAGGCACACAGCCCAGGATGCCAGAGCTTGTCAAGTACCTTTTAGATTGTCTAAAACTTTAAATTAACTCCAAGACAGGAAGCAAACTTTAATAAATGTTTGATTGAGTGTCTGCTAAAGTAACATTATACCAACCAGTCAACTGTTGACGATTTAACTCTTTTATAATGTATATATAAATAATAAATACAGTTTGCACATCAAGAACAAAGTGAAGAATTTAACACATGAATGGATGCTTTTCCAAAAGATAAAACAGTGACTGTCATATATACAAAATGAATGTATATCAAATGTTTTATTTATCTTATCAATTAGTGAGGAAATCAATAAGAAACTACAACTAGTTCAAAGGAGAATCAAAGACTGGAGACATATGTAGGTCATGCTGTGAATTTACAAAACTGGCTTTTTCTACAGTAGGGGGTTGGAATCAGTTGTTCCTCCACAAGCTGGAATTTGGATGTTTATAGATAAGAATTATTTTCACCGTTACAGTTTTTTAAAAAACTTTTTTAAAACTTGTAAAATTTTGTCTAAATCACACAGAATCAGATATGCCAAGTGGTATCATCTAGCCAACACATAGTTTTCCCAAAAAAATATCCAGTAATCTTTTTGATACATTACAGAATCATCCACAATTTTCCTGTCCCTCCTCTTCCCTTGTGATTATATAGTTTCGAAGGGACACAATGCTCGGTAACAAAATAAGATCGATTTTAACTAGATGTGGCCATCTGCTTACAGAATTGCTGTGAGGCTGATAAGTAACATAAAGTCTTACTGAGCTTGTAAATCTTTAGTCACATTGGACTGAGCAATTATTAATGCCGCAGAGTTAACCTTGGGAGTTTTTGTAAGGCATCTCAGATGATTTCAGTGCCTCTTCTATTTACCATTTTAAGACTAGGAAATCAATCCCAAGAAACTCTTCCAACCAAATATCACCTGCAGTACCTATGAATTTAGGTGAATTCCTCTGCTCTTAAAGTTTCCAAGTATCTTGAAGGTCCTGGTCTGATAGGACACAACCTTCTTATTGGAAAGATTGAAATCTTGTCAGCTAACAGGCTAGCTTTCTTGGGAGAGCTTTGTAGGTATTGTTTCCATTAATATGGCCAAATCTTGCCATGAAAAGTATGGCAAAGCAAAGTGGTGGTCATAGCTGACTGAATGACCACCATTCTCAGACATGATGCTTCAAAGGAGACCTTAATTGCACGGTCAAATTGCCTAACTATATCCTGTGAAACCAGGACCAATTCTTACCAAATTCTGCAAGTAACTATTTTGCCATGAAAAGTATGATGACCCTTTAAGAATTTCTGGATTTTGAAGACTCAGTGCAAATCAGATAACATTTAAAATCTTTCACTTCAGTTTACAAAAGCAGAGTTTACTAAATTTTTGTGGGTTTTAGAAATGCAAGAAAAAAAGATCGCTTTCTTTGCAGATCCAGAAAATAGAACATTAAAATGAGATTAACAGCATTACAGACAACCACCACGCCTTCTTGTCATCAGTTTAGTGATAAATTCTTGTATTTGTGGATCTTAGCTTAGTAGTCTCATAAAGTCTTCCGCCAAGAAGAGTGTGGCAATCTTGTCTCAGCCACAGGTGTAGTCTGAGAGCTAAGCAACGTCGCTTCTGAAGACTACAAGTCTGTTCCGTGAAAGTCGATAGTTTGAAGTACAGGTTGCTCATTCCTTATCCAAAATACTTGGGCCCAGAAGTGTTCCAAAATTCAGACTTTGGAATATTTGCTATAAGAGATAATATATTACACAATGAGATATTGTGGGGGATGAAATCCAAATCTAAACACAACATTCGTTTATGTTTTACATTTACCTTATACCTAGAGCCTGAAGGCAATTCTGTATCATATTTTCAGTGCTTTTCTCTTTTATGGTGCTGGGGATCAAACACAAGGCCTTGCACATGCCTGGCAAGTGTTCTACTGTTGAGCTACATTCCCAGCCTCTCTTTGTTTTAACCCTGACTTGAAGCTTAAAGTCAAGTATGGAATCTTTCACTTCTGGCATCAAGTCAGCACTGCAAAAGTTTTGGATTTTGGAGCATATTGGATTCTGGATGTTTGAATTAGGGATGCTCAATCTATACCTGGTAGGGTTCTTTTCTATGAGGCTCTGATTGTGCTTCTTTATTTAAAATATAAATTTTGCCCTGCATCTGCTTGTCTCAGAGATGCATTAGAGTAAAAGCAAAAGCAATGTGTGGATAACAAAGTCATCTGGTTGTGATTAATTTATGACTCAGACTTTTGAAATGCGAAAGGTCTGATGGCATATAAAACAATGATAAAGTCATTCAAAAATGTATACGAAACATCTCTAAGGACCTCAGTCAAACATTTCCAAAGAAGTTAGTGAATGCTGCATTGGGTTTTTGAAAATATATACATATAGTTTTTATAAAGGGAAAACTTTTGAGGTATAACATAATAATCCTGAGATATAATGTATAAAATATGGTCAGATAAAAACCAACACTATCAAGTAAAGAAAGTTGATAAGTCTGGATCTTATTTTGTATTTTAAAACAACTCCATAGGTAAATCTGATATGTATTCCCAAATGAGAACCAATAACCTTGAAGCTTCCAGCTTCAAATTAAAGTCGCAAGGTTTTGGTTAAGTAAGCACTTTAAATAATAATTGAATTTATGACTGATAGCACCATACTGCTGTTGCTTAATATCATCAGGCAAAGCATCACCAGGATACTAATAAATATAGGAAAACTTGAAAGGAACTATGGCTTACTAGTTTTGATCAGTGCTTCCCCTGAGGTGAAAACGTATTATAGAAAGTAAGAACACTGACGAATCCACAGGGACTTCCCACAAAGCATGTAGTTTCTGAAGTATTTATCTCACTTATAGAAATTCAACTCAGGGCAGGCTATGTCTCTTCTGAAGCTCTTCCCATGAAATTCTTTACATAAATCACATATCAAACAAACAGAATTATTTCTAACACTTCTCTTTTTTACAACATAAAAGAAAAAAATGCTAAACGCTTTCTGGGAAATCTTGAAGATGGTTTTAAGTGTATAATATATCCTGAAAGTTTTGTTCTGTTTTTTCACGTATTTAGGATCCTATATATTTTTTTGTTTGTTTGTTTTGTTTTTGGTACTGGGGATCAAACTCACGACTTCATGCTTGCCAGGCAGGTGCTTAAGCTGCTGAGCTAAATCCTCAGCCCCTTAGGATCCTATTTTGGAAAGAGAAGGCAATAAAACAAAACAAAAAACCAAAAAAAACTCTTAGAGGAATTTGAACACTTGGTTAGAATTGGCTCATGGATGCCTGAGAGATAATATTTGATTACTTATTTAATCAGAGAGACAATAAAATATCTAAAAAGGCACATTGATGGCAATACAATTGGAAAGAACTTTACATTTTTCATGAATGATGAAACTGTTCTTTTTTCCCCTTAAATAATCAAGGACATAATACAGTCAACACAAAACACGGAAAAATATTTTAAGACAAAATTCTTTCTCTCTAGATAGAAAAAATTCTTTAATTTCACAAAGTAAGTATTTTTTACAGGAAGTAAAGCATAACCATTTCCATTGTAAAGAAAGACATTCGTCAGTAAGCAGGGAAGCAAACCCATCAAAATAAAGTGAACTTTACTAAGATTTCTACACTTTTCAGAACTTCCTTTGATTGAGATATTATCTATAAAGGTAAGTAGAATCCACATTCCAAGTTATGTCTTTCATTTTGCACTATCATATTCTGGAAAAAAAATTAGTACAAATTAGTACAAATTAGGACAGCTCTTAGGGGTTTGTTATGGTTTATATCTAGATGTCCCTCAAAAGGTTCATGTGCTCATAGGTGGGGCTTCTGGAAGGTGATTAGATTATGCGGGTTTATAACTGATTTGCTGTCAGGGGAAGTGGTCTGCTCAGAGAAGGTGGGTCAGCAGGGGCATGGCCTGGAAGGGGCCATCTCCCTCCTTAGCTCTGCCTTTTCTTCTCTGCTTCCTGTCTGCCTTGGCAAGAGCAGCAGTCTTTTGTCAATCTGTTGTATCCTGGAACCTGCCAACTATAGACTGAAATATGCATCAAAATAAACCTCTTTTCCCTTAAGCTGCCAGCATTGGGTATTGTGTCATGTTGATGAGGAAGGTGACCAAGACAGGGTCCACAAGATCCAAACGAATTTCTAATAATTCCAAAATGTTATTTATGTAATTAAATTATGTAATGAAATTTGCTTATCAATACTGTCTTCAGATTAAGTGATAAATTAGTATTTTAAAAATCTCAGTTCTAATGATATTGATAGTTATAACCCACATATACTGACATCATACAGGGTCATCAGCAAGTCCTAAATGTGTGAAATCATTTTGAGACCAAAAAACTTGAAGACCACTACTTTAGGATAAAACTACTCTTTTTTCTTGAAAAATCAAAGTACATATGCTCTTGGATTTTTAGATACTACTGCTCTTAAGTGCAACCAGAAATGCTCAGGTTAGTTGTAACTTTAAAAATGTAACTAACTTACTCATTTTGAAAAGTGTATTTTGAGGATGGATAATGGAGGACTTTCTGCCATATACTAGGTTTATAGCAGGCTAGAAAAACTCATGAATTTAAATTTTGACAGCTATACACTTCTCTTTTATGTGCCCTTAAAGTGATAAAAGTGAACATGTTCATTAACATTGTCCCTAGATATAGCCCCTTTAGAGTATATAATTATAAGTTGTGGTATTCTATCTTAGAAATTATCTATCTAATGAATGAATATCTATTAACTCAACTTAGTACCAGTTCATGGTTTCAAACTAGATAAGGATTCTGCAACTTCTCCCTGCTCCCTTCATTCCTAGGCAAGCACTCTTATCACTGACCTACAATCCTACACCTTCATAAGGATCTTGAACATCATTTTCAAGCTTCCATGCCCTAAGACTTAATTACTCATGAGCTAGAGGTATAGCTCAGAGATTGAACAGTCACCTAGCATGTATGAAGCCCTGGGTTCAATACTCAGCCACATACATAAAAAAATTATATTTGAAATAAGTTGTGAGAGTCACGATTCAATTTTGCTGAATATGTATTTACATTATATAAATATAGTTTACTTGACCACTAACCTGGTAATTATAGGAAAAAGCAAGCCAAGTAAAATAAAATGCATGCTTCTATTATACTCAACACAGATAAATCAGAGAAGACATAATTATTTTATTAAACCAAACATTAAGCTAGTTTTATTTGCCAAAGATTGACTTCAATTACGTGAATTTGGATTCTAAAAGTGCTTCTAAATTAAGTTTCTGAAAGAATTTTTTTTTGGTGTAATACATTTAAAGTATTAAAAAAGCCAGTTTCATTTTATAAAAATTTGGGGATCTTTAGTTTACATAAACACTTATTCATCTCTTTTTTTTTTTTTTTTTTGAGACAGGGTCTCACTGTGCAGTTCAGGCTGGCCTTGGGCTCACTTTGTAGCCCAGGCTGGTCCTGAACTTGCAACAATCCTCCTGCCTTAGCCTCCCAAGTGCTGTGATTACAGGTGTGCACCACCATACCCAGCTAACAATGGCATGACTCTCATCATTTATTAAGAGGATAATAATACACAGTTTAGCATCCATGGGGGATCTCCTTCTGAAGGTGGTAGCCATTGTTAATTCCCTATTATTTCATTTGGAAATCCTGTATCATTCTCGTTGTTTTGTTTGGTTGGGTTTTATTCTGTTTTATCTTGCTTGATTTTATTATAAATGATGGCATGGGCAGCTATTTCAAAGATAACAAGATATATTATGGTAGCCATTTTGGATTTACTATTATCTTGTTTTGAAGTCCTGTATTGAATTCATTGTTTTGTTTTTATTGGTTCTATTCTGTTCTGTTTTGTTTGATTTTTACTATGTCTGAAGGTATGGGCAGGAATTTTGAAGATAACAAGAGGCATTATCCTAACCATTGTTGATTTCCTGTTATCTTGTTTTGAAATCTTGTGTCACTTACATTGTCTTGTTTTGATTGGCTTTATTCTGCTTTATTTTGCTTGGTTTTATTTTCTTTAAAATAAAACTTAAAAAGTATAAAATGAATGCATGTTAATTTTATTTAACTCAATTAAAAGAAGAATTAGTAGAATTTTACAACTGGTTCAAAAGAGATTCTAGAGAACAGAGGCAGATGCAGGCATACGGGAAGGAAAATACTGTTTCCTCTCCCATTCCCAATGTCATTGGCTGGGTTCCTGTAACAAAAGACAGATTGACAAGAGCAAAACAAGCACATTTATTTAACTTAAATTTTGTGTGTGTGACACAGATGCCTTCATAAGTAAAGAAAGACCTGAAAAAATAAACCTGAATGTTTTTATGGCAGGTTTTATGTTAGAGCGGAAGTTGTAGAAGAACATGAGCTGACAAAGTGTGTGAGTGAAATGGAGGAAACTTAGCAAGGTTAGTTTGTTCAGACTCCTACGTGTCCCTTTGTCTTCAGAGATTGGGATGTGGCTCCTCCAGATGTAGGGAAAGCCCCTCTCATTGGAGAGTTTTCTGATCTGCTTCAGAAGAGGAGGACCGGGGAAGGTCAGAGAGCTCTCAAATTCCTCCAGTTTAAAGATTCAATAGACCAAGGAGTCATATTTTGGAGTAGTGTGCCCTGAACCCTGCCAGGCTTTCATGAATTTATAAATAAATGTAAAACCATTTTTTTCTATAGTGAATGGAGGAAGGGAAATCAATGATAACTTCACCTGACAAATTGTATCTTCCTGTTTATATCCCAGAATGACCTGCCTTGCCATCCCAAGTGCTGGGATGACGGATGTGCGCCATCAATGCTCTACAATTCATAGAATTGTGAAATAACTCAAAGACAATAAAAAGTACAAACCTCATAGATCAGAAGACCTGAAAGGTTGTGCTTTGGACAGCATGTAGATTTCCTTTGAAGATATACTGTAATCTCGTTTTTTTGTCCATTTCAAAGTCTTTCCTAAGAATAGCTCAAACATGTAAAAATTATAAAAACCTAATATTTTCAGAAATTTTATAGCTGAATAGTTATGTTAAATGTGGCCTATTGGTGTGCTTCATGATGAATGATTTAATGTGGAATGAATTAGGGCTCTGGAAGTGGAAGTGCCTAGTACCCATGAAGATATGGGTGTTGGGCAGGTACTAGGGCTCAGTTAGGGTGTGTGTGTGTGTGTGTGTGTGTGTGTGTGTGTGTGTGTGTGTGTAGGGGCATTAAGAAGAGAGACTTGGGCCCATGGAAGTTCATGGAACTTCCATTCCAGCATGATATTTGAAAACCAAGTCAATAAACAAAATTAAATGATTTTTAGATACAATCAAAATTAAATGATTTTTAGAAGTAATCAAGAAAATAAATTGAGTTCAATAAAAGAATATAGTGCAGAGGAAATGTGACTAAATAAGAAGATGTGGATGATATTGTTAACTGTTGTCTTAGTAGCCACAACTCTACCTCTTTTTTGAGATCATCTCCAATCCTGTTTTAGTCTCAGGCTGTAGTCCAAGCTAGTCGTGGTAATTCTACTTCCCATCTTCTTCTCCTTCTCCAATGGAATCACTCTTTCTTACACTATTATCTGTCTGTTGGATTATTGTCTGTCACTGGTACTATCATTGTTCAAATATTTTTTCTTTTAAGTAACAACCTAGTTAACATTGTGAAAACACATAACACAAGTGAAAGTATACAAAACAAGAAAGCAAAGAATCGCTGTTAATAGTGATCATGCATATTACCATCACCCAGGTAATAAAATGTTGTGAGCATCCCTTCACATGTCTTTGCCTGATGGTTGTCATGTCTTTCCTTCTAGAGGTAATCAGTATCTGATATGTAATTCCACAAAAACTTTTATTCAGTTTTTTTGATCGTTATGTGTATTCCTGATTTTATCATAAGTTGGTACTTCATTCAATATTATATTTTTGAGATTCATTCATGTTGCTGAAAAAAACTAGAATATGCTAATTGCTATGTAGCAATGTTTTCAACGCTTCTTGGTCTTAAAATTCCTCCATACCTATAAAAGTTATTGAGGATCTCTAAAATGCCTTGTGCTTATATGGGTTATAACTACTAATGTTTACTACATTACAAACTCAAATGGAAATTTTTTAAAAGTTTAAATTTTTTAAGGTTAGCAAAAATTGTTCAAAAATGTGTAAGGCATGGTAAACATAGAATTACCATATGAACACATACTAGGTAGATATACAAAAGAATTGAAGCAGAGACTCAAACAGGTACAACACTTGTACACTATTTTTTAACAATAGCTAAAACATGAGGACAACCCAAATCTCCACAAACTAATAC
Organism: Cuniculus paca; assembly: GCA_004365215.1. Lineage (NCBI taxonomy): Eukaryota > Metazoa > Chordata > Mammalia > Rodentia > Cuniculidae > Cuniculus > Cuniculus paca. Next base: position 5,622 of record RJWT010021811.1, on the reverse strand, counting down.
CAATGCCATCAAAATATAGTATATACTTGCAATGAAACGCTATTCAACCATGAAAGAAATGATAAGATTGGCATTATTTTACAAGCCTGTAATGTCTGGTTTAAAAGGAGACTGTTTAATTCTCATATTTGCTTCTGCATTCAATGTGATGTGTATGTTGGTTTGGTTGAAGAATCTGAAGAAAATCTGACCTCACGCAAATATGTGGTTGGAAAAAGGAGTAGTTGAATAGCTTTTGAAGGTAACTGTGTAGTTTCTTCTTTGATATTACATTGGAATTTGATAAACAGCTGTTTCTTTTTATTCATATTAGTTACACAGAATAATCATTAATCATTTCCACCTCCTGTTACTTCTCCTTGCTTTTTCTGTCCTCCTCCTATCTGATCCATTCCTCTTTTCTCCTGTTTTCCTACTTTCATGTCATCTCTCATTTTCTCTCTATATGACACATATGAAACAAAATGTACTATTTGTCTATCTCAGTCTGGCTTATTTTGTTTAATATGACACTCTTCAGTTCCACTGATTTTTCCTGTAAATGAGACGATTTTGTTCCTCTAGACAGCTGAATTGGTACCTTCAGACTGACTTCAGCCTGATTTTGTTCCTCTAGACAGCTAAATATATATAGTGGAGTGATGCTCCACTATATATATATGTGTACATATATATATATATATGTGTGTGTGTGCATATATATATATGTGTGCATATATATATATGCATATATATATATAATTTTCTTTATGCATTCATCAGCGGATGGGCACATATGCTATTTCCATGAATTTTTTGAATTATTGTGAATTGCTCTGCAATTAACATGGGCAAGCAGATGATCAAATGCAGGTTCTTAGTCTTTTTTTCAATATAGAATCTGAAGCCATATCCTGTGGCTCTTCTCATTCCTCGAGTGCATCTTTTTACCTGTGCATGACTTTACAACACCATGCTTTGGTCATAAAGGAAACATGATCCATTGGGTTACACAGACTCACCAAATGTCAGTACATTTCGTTATACAACATCAAGAGCCACCACAGTAAACATCACTATCAATCTCACCCAAAGATTCTTTATGTTTTGGGTAATTCACAGTGGTGGGTTCAAGTTTTAAAAATTCTAATTTTTGCTTGGAAACTCAGATTTTATCATTCGCAACATACACTGTCATTTTCCTCAAGCTCACTTTGTTAATGATGCTAATGTTGGATCTGCCAAATTTCTGAGTTTGAACAATTATTGTTGATATGTCACTTTTTTTCAAATAAAAACTCATGTTTCATGAAAAAATGAATAGCCTATGACTTAAATATTCGCACACACTTTTTTCCAAGGCAGCTGTTGTTCTACAGCATGTAGCAAAAATGTTTTGTGTATACTTCTGTTTTGTCACTCAGAATCTTGAAAATTATACTCTTGGAAAGTAGATTTGGTAAACTTAACAAAATAACATATTCACTTATTTTCGATTCAGCAACTCTCATTCCAGAAATCTATCCTGAAGCCGTATCTCCAACAAACACCACAAAAATGCATATATACAAGTTTATTTATTACAGCATTATTTATAATTGTAAAATATTGGAAGCTACCTAAATGCCTATATATAGAAGAGTGGATAATAAACTGACATGTCTAAAAACAGAGTACTATAGAGCTGTATAAAGGAATGAAGAAGCTGGGCATGTAATCCTAGGACTTTGGGAGGCACTCATGCAGGAGGATTGCAAGTTTGAGCCCAAGGTAACTTAAATCACTTGGGCAACATTGTGATTTAGAGAGAAACTTTCTCAAAATAAAAGTTAAAGAACCAAAGACATAGTTCAGTCTGAAAACTCTACAGTCAATCCCCAGTACTAGGAAAAAATGAAAAAGATGTGCAAAAAACTGATTTCCAAGATACACTGTTAAGAGAAAAAAAGGAAAGAGATGAAGGATAGCTATAGTGTATCAGGGACCCCAGCAAACACCCTGATCTCCTTTTTTGGTGCTACAACACAAGACTGCAAAGAAAAATCTCAGAGACAAGATAAAATGAAACGGGGAACTGGGATGATCATTGCTTGAGACAGCAAAGATCCCTAAACAGTCAGATACGTGATATTGGGCCAGGGATTTAGCTCAGTGGCCTAAGCACTTGCCTGGTAGGCGCAAGGTCGTGAGTTCAATCCCCGATGCTGCAAAAAACAAAACGAAACAAAAAAAAAACCAGATACGTGATATTTTTTGGTCGTACAATCTATAGAACTAGGTGAGAAGGTCAAGTGTGGTTGCTGGGGGTAAGATGTTGATGCAGGCAGGGCTTGTAAAGGAGTGAACAAAACTATTGCATCAAAAACAGAAGAGACCAGGAATAGGTCATGGTTAATGAGTAGCTCATTTTTCAATTAAAATAAACTACAATTCTGGAAAAAGAATTTGGGAAGAGTCACTTGTCTATGGCCGCCATGTTATCTCGTATCAGAGCTCCACAGCTTCATGGACTGTATCTCGGGTCTCTGCTGTGGAGATAATGCTAATCTTCCCACCATCCACAGTGCTCCTATGAGTCTCATGGGCTTCAGCCTGACTCACCACTTAAAACAAGCCAATTGTGGAAGCCAGTTTACCTTCCTGTGAGCTGGCATAAGCCATGTGGGGCCTGAGAAGAGAAACAAACCAATTCACCCTTTTTGTGAGTTGGTGGAAGCCATGTTGGGCCTGGGAGGGGAAACAAGAAGCCAATTCACCCTTCCTATGAGCCAACCAGAGCTAGGAGACAAGAATAGCCCTCCACCCCCTGTAAGCAACTGGCTGATCCAGAGGACAGGTTCAGTTGATAGCAACTGAGGTACCAAAACAACTTAATGCTTGTATTGTTTGACTTTGCAGGCCTAAGGCTGGTAGTCTGACCATCTATTAAGAGGATAACAATATGCACTATAGCAAATATGGGAGATTTCCTTCTGTCTTGTTTTTGAAATCCGATATTGTTCTCACTGTTTTGTTTTGTTCCATTTTATTGTTTTGTTTTATTCAATGTTCTGTTTTGATTGGTTTTATTGTGTTCTGTTTTGTTTGATTTTATTATGTCTGACGGTGTGGGCAGTTTTGAAGATAACAAGAGGCATATGGTAGCCATTGTTGATTTCCTATTACCATGTTTTAAAGTCCTGTATCACTTTCATTGTTTTGTTCTGATTGGCTTTATTCTGTTTTGTTTTGTTTGGTTTGGTTTTATTCTCTTTAAAATAAAAAACAAGCCAATTTTGACCTGAACTGTTTATATCCTGCACTGGTTACAGCCTGCTCTAGGCCTAATCAGCAGGGTGGTTTCCTGCAATAGTGTGATATAGCTATGGTGTTCTATAAGAAAGCAAGGATATAAAGCACACACAGATCTGCTTACTTCTGCACAAAAGTTCAGGAAAGATTGATGAGATTGACTCCCTGAAGGGCTGGGTATGAAGAGGTGGGAATGGGGCTGTGGTGATAGGAAGAGCCAATGACATTCTGAGGACACCTTTTGTATAGCCTCAACTCTGAAATTCAGCATATGTTATACAAACACCCCAGAACATACATGTAATTAAAAGCAATTAGGATGTAGACAGAACCAAAACTGGGATGCAAACATAACTGTTTAAAAATGAAAGATACTAAAGGGAATGGGGAAGAAATGTACTGACCTAAGTCACTTTGGACAACAGTTATTTTGACTGCATTATATATAAGATTAAAGACAGAAGAACCCTAAAAACAAAACCAGAAAACCAGGAAATGCACCCAGACATTATTCTGTAGTTAGTAAGTCCATTTCTCACAGAATATGAGTGAGCAACTCTGTAGTTTCTTCATGCTTACACCATGATTGAATAACGAAGTACAGATGAGGAGAATTAGTCCTTACTGCTGGAGAAAGGAGCTATAGATATGAAGATTTTAAGAACTTAAGAGACTAAGACTGTCTTGTTGGATTGGAATCAGAGGTATCAGTATGCTCTGTCCATTGAGAGGTCCCCAAATAACAATATTTCTCCAATAAAAGGAATCAGAATTTGAGGGAAAAATGGTAGGTTCCAGGGCTTGGGCATAGAAAATACAAAATGAGCTTGGTAATTATGTGATACTAGAAAATAACGAGGTGCTTGTAAAAAAGACACAAGAAACTAGTTGAAGAGGCAACTAATAGCCAGATCTGGGATAATTTGGAAAACAAAATAAGATAAAATTGGGTCATAACCTATAGACTGAAGCAAATGTCCATGAGCCCATACTAATATGAATAGATAATTGAATAAATAAATAAGAGAGAAGAGACAGCTTTTCCTTATAGAATCATTTCACACCATGTAATCCAAGGATTTAAGCTTTTAATTACTAGAAATGGCAGGCAGAAAAATAGGTTTTCCAGAACCTATAAATACATTGTCTTCCACTGCAAAATAACTTTAAAAATGTGATTAAATATGGGGAGATTCAATTGAACCTTAAATGAGTGGGCACGAGGAAATCATGATGGTCCTTGTAATTAATGTGACGTATATGGGGAACTCCTAAAATAAAGTAATAGGTTGCATAACTAACAATCTAAGGTGGCAGAATTGTGGAATGGTAAAATACAAACAAACAAAATTGATTAATCCTTAAAGATCCAGAAGAGAAGAGAAAAAGGAATATAAAAGAGGTAGGATAAAATAGAAAGAGTAAACTGGTAGATTTAAATTCAACACATAGTATAAAGTGTATAAAGTGAAAAAAGCAAGATGTGGAATGATGTACATCTTTTAAGAAATTTCTTTCATAGGTTTGTCAGTTCTGGGGATATTTCTGGAAGAATACAAAGTATTTCACTAGGCAAATTAGAAGAAGACTTCTCTTTCATTATTTACCTCTATTTGAAAATTTTAAAGATATTACATTTCCAATTTTCAAAATGCTAATTAAAATAAATATTTGTTGAATTAATATCCTGGGTATGAAAATTCATAGAGTAGATTTATCTCTTTGGTTTAAATTTAGATTTTCTTGTCTATTTTCCACTGAATCTTCTTTCTTTGTTCCCCCTTCCTTTCTTCATTTAACACTTTGTGTCTGCAAAGGGGATTAAAGTGGTTTATAGTAAATATTGTAATTTAATAAACACACACTATACTCCACTCATGGCTGAATCATGGCTCATGGGTCTGGAACAAAACCTATCCAGGAGTTTTTAAAGGAGCCATGACCTCCTGGAACTGGCTGTCAAGACTTCAAACAGTGACAATGAAAGCAGAACTCCAGGTACCTTGACCGTAACTACCCAGTGTATTAGGAGATGCTTCTCCCTGATGTACGCGACCCCCGGGATGAGCAAAATCTACGAGACACTCGAAGAAATTTTGGAATGGAGCGTTTATTGCCAGGCCTGGCGACGCAGTCTCCCTAGGAATCGATTCGGGACTGCGCACCTCTCAGTGGCCTGGAGAGGTTTCTATCATATCAGAACAAAGGGAGGAGGGGTTTTGCAAGCGTGGGTACAGAAGCAAATTGCATTTATCAGTTTAAATGACCACTATGTTTATTGGGGACGATGGCTCTGGGGGGGTCTGAGGTTAGGTGACCGTGGTTACTTCCTGATATGGACTGCAGATGCTC
>RJWT010021810.1:0-17431 GCA_004365215.1 Cuniculus paca | reverse complement strand
CAGGATAAATCCAATTAAAACACAGCAGTGAAACTGGTACAGAACATCAAAGCAGGATAATAGGAAAACAACAATGGCTACCAAAATATATCTTGTTATCTTCACAGCAGTTCTCCGTTCCATCAAACATAGCAAAATCAGAACAAAACAAAACAGAATAAAACCAATCAAAACAGAATATTGAGTAAAGCAAAAAACAAAACAAACAAAAAACAAAACAGTGAGAACAATATTAGACTTCAAAAACAATATAGAAAAAATTTCCCATATTTGCCATATTGCATGCTGTTATCCTCCCTGTAGATGCCCAGACTGCCAACCATAGGCCTCTAAATTCACCCAAACACTACAAGTCTTCAGTTGGTTTTTGTACCTCCATTGCTATCAGCTCAGGCTGACCTTTAAACCCGCTGGTGGCCTACTTGGTAAGGGGGTTTGGTGAATCTCAGCCTGCACGCTGGTAGGCTTATAGGAGGTGCTGACTTTTCCCTTCCTGGACCCTGAATGGTGTGCACAGCTTACCAGAAAGGCTGGCTAGTTGGCTCATTGATCAGTTCCTCCCAGTCCCAGCATGGCTGATTCTCAGGAGTCACTATCTGGCTTTTTCCTTCCTGGACCATGCATGTTGTTATAACTGTATATATTTTTTTTTATCTTTGTCATTGTTTTTCTTTTCCCTGCTTTTCCTTTAACAGTTGTTGGTTTGTTTAACACACTGAACAACCAAAATTGTATTTTAAAAATTATTTGTAAAAACTCCCACTGTAGCAATACAGTGAATCAGAAATGTACTGTTCTACCTTATTATTATCCCAATTAGTGGGGTTTTTTTGTAATTTTTATTTTAAAAAGAATAAAGCCAATCAAAATAAAACAGAATAAAGCCAATCAAAACAAAACAGTGTAAGTGACACAGGACTTCAAAACAATGTAATAGAAAATCAACAATGGTTACCATAATGCCTCTTTTTGTCTTCAAAATAGCTGCCCATACCATTAGACATAGTAAAATCAAACAAAACAGGACAGAGTGGAAACAATAGAAACAGAACAGCAAATGCAATAAAAGACTTCAAAACAAGATAATAGTAAATCCAAAATGGCTACCATAATATGTCTTGTTATCTTTGAAATAGCTGCCCATGCCATCAGATATAGTAAAATCAAATAAGACAAAACAGTATAAAACCCAACCAAAGAAAACAATGAAAATGATACAGGGCTTCAAAACAAGATAATAAGTAATTAACAATGTCTACCATCCTCAGAAGGAGATTCCCCCATAGATGCTACATTGCATATTGTTTTCCTCCGAATAGATGATCAGACTACTGGTTTTAGGCCCACAAAGTCAGTGTATCACTAAACGCTAGAAGTATTAAGTTGTATTTTACCTCAGTAGCTATCATTGCAGCCTGTGTTTCTCTGGATCAGCTGGTCACTTACCAGGTGTGGGGGGGGTGGGACACTTGGCTGTTCTCCTCTTCCAGGCAGCGTGCCAGAAGGAGCTAGTGTCTGGTTCTACCCCCAGCGGCCTGCACGTGACACCAACCTACAGGGAGGGCTTGGCTTCTTGTTGACTTCTTTATGACTTTGATTTTATTTTTCTAAATTATTATAGAGAGTGTACAGATAAGCTCTAGTAATTTAGCATATTTGTTTATATGTTAAGGCTATTCTTTCTGTATTTTGTAACTACTTCTCACACTCTAGTTGTATGTTTGTGCTACGTTTTTATTTCAGCAATGGTAATAGCAAGATGTATTAATGTGATTCCCATAAAAATAAATAAATTCATCTTTCAAATGACTCAATGTGAGCAAGTTCTTACAAATAAAATGAACAAATTAGTTTCTTTGTACCACCTATCCTTTGATAAAATGGTTGCTTCAGGCTTTACTTGTAAATATAAATATAAAATGAGGAGAACAAGCAATGTTTTTGAAAGGGACTTTCTTAGAATCCTGGCTTCATACATTTAAATATTATTTTACTGTGCTTATAGTGTCTTCATTTCACTCAATTTTTTATCACATACTTGCTTATGAATTGTGAATTTTGTTGCCATTATTCTTACAGAAAAGGATTTCAACTTTATCAGGTCTCAAACACATGAGGTCAGTCTTTATCCAGGAAAGATATTGTGAGATGTTGCTTTCATTCTTTATTTTATACTTTCAAATTCACTCCCACTGTTTTGTGATGGGAATTTTATGTGAAGATCTCTGTGACTATACTTCACTTAGCCTTGTGGTTTAAACATAAATTGTGATATTTGAAAATGGATAGAGTCCCATTTCTAAATCAGAACAGACTGTGAATTAGAGAAATCAGATTTGGGGTTAAATAAGAATATATTGATAATTTTCTGAATATATTGAGAAAAAGTAAACACATCTCATTTATTAATTTAAATGTTTATCAAGAATTATAAGAGCTAATATAAAAACAGTTGACAACATTGACATAGTAACATAATTTGCACATTTAACTTAATGGCATTTTATTTGGAATTCCTTTGGCTGTTTCATTTAAACAATATTTTTGCTGCACATGGGCAGGCCCATTCAACTTGGGGAAGGGCCTGCGGGCATGCTTATGACTTATGCATGCACATACATACTTTGACATAGACACATTGTATTAATTTTCAGATTTTTTTCCAGTTTCAACACTGTGTGATGCTTATGTTGTTGATCCTAGAATATATAGAATATGCCGTAAGTTTGCAAGAGGTCTTAGATATTGAAAGAGATAAATTGTGTTGTCTTTTTTGTTGTTCTTTGAAAGTAGGGATTTCATTTTCATAGTAATTCTGTTACCCAGCAGTTAAGTTACTTATGAGAGTCTAAGGTGCTATGAAACTTCAGCTTGGAACTTCAACATTTAACCAGAATTTTGGCTTCTGCATTATTATTGACTGTTTTTCACAATAATTTCTGGATTAGAGTTTAGTTCTGAGCTCCCCTTTCACTGCACTCACCCAATAATAGAGTCCAAAAGAGCACACTGACTAGAGACAATTGAGCTCCTCATATGTTTGCTCTCCAGCCCAGAGGTATCACAGGCATTTACACAAAAGCTGTTGATCACAGTGTATTTACAAAACCTTCAGGAGCATAGCTGCTTTCCCCACTGTAGATTTCCTACTAATTGATTGTATCCCAGTGGGATGATTGGCCATCAACATTTTTCCCCCCAAGAAATAGTTTCCTTCTGGAGTTTTCTCTATTATATTCACTAGAAGAAATGTTTGCTTATTGTGTTTGATCAGAGATACTTTTTCATCATGCAATTGGCTATCAATGTTGGATTTTAACAATGAAACAAATACCCCTGTGCTTGAGAAATATTCTCAAGTTATAACTTTTACAGCTTGCGTTTTGCTCAAAGAAGAAAATAAACTTGGTCAGCACACTGGGTTTCTAGCCAAGACACAGGAATAGTCTGACAGTTATTCCTGCTTCTGTATTATAAAGAACTCCTATTAGATAGACTATGCTTCTTTTCATTGTTAGAAACCTATACTCTGTTCCCCTTCCTTTTGACTTCATGCTGGGCCTAGGCCTATTTGCCTGCAGAATTTTTCTTCTCTAACTTGTATCCTTCTATAGCTATATTCTGTAGGAGGCTTCACTTTGTACTCTGCATTTAGTGGGAGACAGGCGGCCAAGCAGGGTAGAATGTATGACCTTCTCCACCTGTCTCTCTGTCTTATGTAGTAGAGTGCTGGCCATAGCTCTTTCTTCTTTATGGTTCCAGCTCCAGGCAGATCTCCTGCAGCTCCAACTTGTATTGGTTGATGGCAAGTTCCAGTAACACTGACTCCTTCAGTTCATTTGTCAGCTTTGGGGTACTGATGTTTTCCTACTCTTGCTAAACTCAGTTTGTCTTTTTAGCTTCTCCTTCACCAGAATAACCAATTCTCCTAATGAAATTTCCTTCATGTAATTTAATCCTTGTAGTAGATCCTGACTGATACATCTTCCTTTGGGCTTCAATTGTCTGTCTGTCCATCCGTCCGTCTGTCCTTCCTTTCTTCCTTCCTTTTATTTTGAAGAAAATAAAACTGAAAGAAATAAAACAGAATAGAGTCAATTGAAACAAAACAATGAACATGGTACAGGACTTCAAAACAAGATAAAAGGAAATCAGTAATGGCTACCATAATGCCTCTTGTTATCTTCAAAATAACTGTCCATCAGGCATAATAAAATCAGGCAAAATAAAATCAAACAAAACAGAACAGGCATAATAAAATCAAACAAAACAGAACAGAATAAAACCAATAAAAACAAAACACTGAAAGAAATACAGGACTTAAAAAACAGGATAATAGTAAAACAACAGTGACTACCATAATGCCTCTTGTTATCTTCAAAGTATTTGCCTATACCATCAGACATAATATAATCAAACAAAACAAAATAGAATAAAATCAATCAAAATGAAACAATGAGAACAATACAGGGCTTCAAAACAAGATAATATAAAATCAATAATGGCTACCATAATATATTCTGTTATTTTTGAAATAGCTGTCCATGCCATCAAATACAATAAAATCAAACAAAACAGAATAAAACCAAACTAAACAGAACAATGCAAACAATACAGATTTCAAATCATGATAATAGTTTAACAATGGTCACTGCCTTCCCTTTTTAAGACATTTCCTCCCCTTTCACTTTCACAATATGTATTGTGCATTCTGGATCCCACTAAATCCTTTAGTTTTTTATACTAGGGAGACAACAGAATGTTCACTTATATGACTCTGAACCATTTCATCCATGAGCATGATCTCAGGTTGTATCCATTTACCTGGTTCCCTGTCCCATAAAGCATTGCTCTCTCTCCTTTGACTTTCAGTCTGTGAATTTTCTTTCTAGTTAAATGTGTTTCTTGTATAGAGCACATTGATGAATCCTGTCTTGTGATCCACTCTGCCTCTGTTTCTTTCTATTGGTGCATTGAGGCCATCTACATTAATGGTTATGACCAACATGTACTGCTTCGTCTCTGCCATGGTATTTTCCTGCCATTGACTCCCTACTTTTCCCCTCACTTCAGTTGTCTGCCCTGCTTGGTAATTCCCCTCTGCTGCTGTTCCTGGAACCATGGTTTTTTTTTTTAATCTATCTATCTTGAGAATGTCCTTCAGTATTCTTTGTAGGGTTGGTTTGGTGGTCATGGATTTCTTCAGTTCTTTGTCATGGAAGTATCTTGTCTTTCGATTAATTGTGAAAGAAGGTTTTGCTGGGTACATCAATCTGGGTTGAAAGTTGTTTTCTTTCAGGATTTGAAATACTTAACTCCAGCCTCTTCTTGACTTGATTGTTTGTGTTGAGAAGTCTGTCATGATTCTGATGGATTTTCTTTTATAGGTGATCTGTTTCTTTTCTCTAACAGCTTTTGATACTCTGTTCTTGTGCTGAATTTCTGGGATCTTTATTATATGTCTGGGTGTAGCTTTATTTTGGTTATGGCTAGCTGGAGTACTATATGCCTCACTTATCTGCATGTCACATCCTTTTCCCATTTTGGGAAGTTTTCTGCTATTACTTCTGTAAATATACTTTCAATGTCATTTGTCTTGACCCCTGCTTTTTCACTGATACCTATTCTTAAATTATTTTGCTTTGCATTGTCTTGCAGTTGTGGAATTGTTACTTCCTGATTCCTTGTTATTTTTAAGAGAGCTTTCCTTTCATGATCACAAGCTGCACACCTGTCTTCAAGGTTTGAAAGTCTATCTTCAGTTTCTTTTAAGTGTTTTTTCCAGCTTTCAGTGGAGTTTTTAATTTCCTGGATATGTCTTTGAATCTGTTTCATGTATTCTAAATCTTTTTTATATTGTTCATTCAAGGTTTCCCTCATTTTCCTATGCTCCTCTATTTTTTTACGTATGTCTTCTTTAGAGATGCTTAGCAGTTCTTTTATGTTTTTCATTTCTTCTCTTACCTGAGATAGTATTGCTGTTCTAAGTTCTTTTATAGCTTCATGAAGTTGTTTCTTTACTTCAGTTGCCATCACTTCAAACATTTCAGGTGTTCAACTCCTGATCTCTTCCATGTTTACATCTCCTGGACTTGCTCTGCTGAAGTTGGAGTTCAGAGACTACCTTTTGCTACTTCGTCTTGACATGTTCCTGGGTTCTTCCAGACAAGTGGGTAGTGGGGCCCCAGGCACTTCCCACATTCCTACAGTTTCTCTGAAGTGAGACTGTTTGGTTCTCCTGGCCAGTGCTGGCTATAGGTATCCAATGGTGGCCATTGGGTGTACTATTACAGGGTTGGCTGCTGCTTTTTCTGGCCTGCACTGGCTCCCCAATGACTGGTGGAGTGCATGGGGGTTGGACCAGCCCCTGCCTCCAGACCGAGCTGGCGACTGTCATTTGTGTTTCTTACATGAAAGTAGATTTATGTGAATAGTGCTGATACATATTCTTTTTTCAGGGAAAGTTCCAACAATGAGAATCAAAGCATGCACCATAAAATTGGACATGCCATTTAAATTAGGTTTGACCCTTCCTCAGACTCTTTCCCTCTACTGCTGCCTTGAATCTAGGTAAATTGTAGCTAGCATGATAAGGGCAGGCCAGTGACATGACAAATAAGAACAGTGAAGCAACAAGGCCATGGTGAGTCCCAAGAATAGGTTGGGGGACTACTTACTTAATTACAGAAAAAGTTTTCACATATACTCCTAGTAAGAGCAAAATTGGAATGTTTTCTCATTGCTGTAATCTATAATATCAATCCAAAGAAATAAATGCAAAAGAGAAAAATCCAAAGAACAAGAAGAATAACCCAAACAAAACAAAAATGAAACCATGAGTAAAGAAGTTAACTGTTGTAAACTAGTTGCTATTGATTGTTATTAACTATTTGAAGTTTTATTGGAGATAATTTTGACTGACAATTAAAAAGGAACATGTTATATATTAGCCCTTTTCAGTTTTCAAAAACCTTTGTCATACTTTTTTATTGATATGAGAAGGTATAAGTGACACTAAATCCATAATATTAAGGAAAACCATAAACTGATATTTAGAGTTTTATCTTCAAATAATTGCCATTTTAGTTGAAGATTTTGTGCTCATGAATGGCTGAGGAAACAGGATTGTAGATGGGTAATTCTTGTATCAGAAAGTAGTTCTTTATATATTTATTTATTTATGTATGTATTTTTGTGGTACCAGGGATTGAACTCATGACCTTGCGCTTGCCAGGCAGGCACTTAGGCCACTGAGCTAAATCCCCGGCAGAAAGTAATACTTCAATATATAAATAAAAATTATAAACTTTTGGAGCTATTTTGGAAAAATTTTTATTGTTTACATTAATTATAGTATAAGCTCATTTTCCATAGTAATACAAAGGAAAATTTTCATAAATACCTCAAATGCTGTTTTTCACTCATAACTGCCTTTTTTGTCCATGGCATACTCTTCAAGCTAAAATTTTAACTCCTTCACTTCCATTAGTGTGATTAGAGGAGTCAATATCTAAAACTTACTAATTCCAAATTTCAATATTTTATAAACCAAATGTGGTTGCTTCTTGGAACCATTTTGTGGGATGATGTAATATGAAATGAAGTGAGATTTGCTTCAGTGTTCAAAGAGTTTCTGATTTAGACATTGAGTATGAATTCTTACATTCCCTTTAAAAGGTTTGACTTGTCTAAGATTTCTTTGTTACCTGGAAAGTGTTCATCCCTTCACTATTATAGGTGGTCGGGGTATTTTCATAATTAATACCAAGGAATAAATAACTGAAACACCATACCAAAGATTGTGGAAGAGATACTATTATTTTTCTAAATCTTCCCTGTAATTACTTTAAGGTGAAGATTTTGTGACTCCTTTTTCATTAGTGTTGGTGATCTGATTGATTGCATTTTATATTATTAATATCAGATTTATGGGTTTCTTTGGAGACTAGAGGAAGGCTAGGGATAAAAATTATGTATTCATTTTGGAATGTTTCTTCTCATGAAATGTGGCTTAAAGATTCTAAGGAGAAAAAACTGTTTTTGTATTCATCTAGTTTTTTCCTGGGTAACTTGAAGTGCTCACATTCTTCTTTGGTTAACTGAAGAGAATCTGTAGGCACATTTTAACAGAATCGTGGTGTTTCTTATTTATTAGGGATACTTTTCAGGCAGTGCAGAAGGCTCAAAAATGGAAAGTAGCTCAACTGTTGGTTATCAACATGTGTGTCTACAGCTTTTTGGCTCAAAGAATGGAAGGCTGTCATAGATACTCCTTGAAGCAGTGCCTGGTAATTGAAAATAGGAAGACCAATTTTTGAAATTAAAGTGTATATAGGGCTGGGGATCTAGCTCAGCCGTCTAAGCGCCTGCCTGGCAAGCGCAAGGTTGTGAGTTCAATCCCTGGTGCCACAAAAAAAAAAAAAAAAAAAAAAAAAGAAATTAAATTGTATATACTTCTTGCTGTGAGTCTAGGCTTTAGGCTGAAACCTCTAAATGAGAATGTAAAGCAATGAGATTTTTGATAGGAAGGTGGGTCCCAGTCATGTATTCTAAACTAAGAAAAAGGTTTATTTTAATTAAATTTTTTGAGGCTACAGGAATTAAACTCAGGGCCTTAGTCATGCTAAGCATATCCGACCACTGAGCTATTTACCCAGTTTGGGACATTGTATTTTAGAGAGTCGATACAGCATTTCTGTAACATTTTTGGAATACTGGAAAGTAAAAAGTGTATGTCACTGTTTTTCTAAATTAAAAAATTATTAATGTCATTTGGTTGTTCTTCAACTTCACATGTTTAGAAATAAATAATAAAATTACTTGATTGTTTTGCTTTAATAGTGCAAATTACAGAGGCCAATATACATGTCACTTCTTTTTCATATGAAAAGCTTTTACTTGGGCTAATGGCATTTTATTTATTTTGCTACTTTAAAAATTAAGGTTGTAAAGCTTTAATTTAGAATATATTTTGAACATTTTTGGCCTATTGAAGTTGATACATGGTTACAAATAAGTAAAATTGGTTCAAAATTTCATGACTCCTCCTTCCCTTCCTTCCTCATCTTCTTATCCACCTGCTACCCACCTTTCTTCCCTATTTCCTTCTCTGCCTCCCTTCATCTCTGAACTTGATATGAGGAAAGGAAAATAGTTTATAACCAGTCTGATTAGATGGAATAATCTCTCTTTTGCTTGAATTTGATTTTATTTACCCTTAATTTACTTAAGCTTTGATTTTTTTCTTAGTTAAATGAAACTGTGTATTTTATTTTTTAATAGAAGAGAAATTCTAATTCTTAGCTCCTGCTGAGTAAAAAAATGACAGGCTGCTTTAATGCTGCAGACTGTGAGCACTGTTTGTGGTTCATTATGATCTCTAGAAATCTTATATGGAGAATAGAAAGAGGTTAGGTAGAAAGAAAAGTACTAGAAAAAAGTCAATTAGGACTGTACTGCCTGCCAGAGTTAAACAGGAGGAGCAGAGCATCCGTTCTGAATTGGTACACTAAGAAGCAGAAATCTAATTAACAGAGTCACATTTCTGAAGCAGAAGACAGTGATTAAAATTTTGGTGAACTACTCAAAATTACTGCCATACACATTCAAAACTCTGACAACTTACAGAAGCTTTTTTTTAATGTTCTGCGTTTTAAGAACAAATATGTAAATAGGGAATTCATTATCCTTCTTGTTTTCAAATGGCCTTTAATTGTGTGGCATGAGAATGTTGTTTTTTATTAGTTAATGTTTATATATTAGTGAAGCTTATGTTCAAACAGAGTGCTTTTAAAAGTGTATAGCATCAGAGCTGCAGATCCTGTGTTTGACGTAGAATGGAGAACTGATTTGTAGAAAGTAAATTACCTCTAGTTTGTTTCTGATTTCAAATTGACTTATTTAGTAATAACCATTTAATAAATATACACCTAGTACTTTTAAGCAATGATGACACAGTGATGAATAAGACATGATCCTGACCTGCAGTTGCTTATCCTTTACTCTAGTGGAGGAAAAGACACTTAATTAGACCACGTTATAAGGCAGCATGTTTAACAGTGTGGTGGAAGAATGAGCAATATCAGTGAGTATACAGAGAGCAGTCTCCTGCTCTGAGTGTGGGTGTCGGAGGTGGCTTTAAGAGAACATATTCTGGGACTGTGAAGGATGAATTAGGCACTGCTAAGATGAGGAAATGAGGCCAGCCTTCTAGCTACCCTTCATAGCTTGGTGATACTTACTCATAATATATTTTATTTTAGAATTGGACTACCGTTCTATGTATTATTCTTTCTTGCTGTATATATTTCAACATATTAATTTTAATTAATAATTTTTATTCACTATAAGTGGTAAGACTAGTGTTTGTACCAAGCTGACCTAATGAATTTAACTATATATAATTAACATAATTATATATTAAATTTAGAAGTGTAAATGCCATTTATGTGCTCATGATCTCTACCTTTATGTGATGTGTCTCCTTGGATAGCTAGGCATCTCAGACATAGCATATTCAGATGTCTTTTTTACCTTCCCTCAAAATGTTAGTTGCAACAGTATCTTCCAGTTACTGAAACCAAAAGTTTAGAATCATTCTTGATTCCTTTTTGCTTTTATGTCTATTATAACCTATTTGTCAAATAATTCTATTGATTTTACTTTCAATTATACCTAATATCTTATCTCTTTATACCATCTCCAGATACTGTCACTGTGATCCAAGTCACTAATAATGCTTCACTGAATTGATTTAATTCAGTTTTCTGCTTCCACCCTCTTCTGTGTTCTAGGCTCAATACCAAAGCTAAAATGATTATTCAGAAACGTTAAGTTAGATCATAGCACATTCATATTCAGAACCCTTCAGTGGATTCTCAAAACCCTTAGAGCAAAAGTTAAAATCCTTAGTGTGACTTATTAGTCCTTGTGCAGTTTGCTGCTCTTGGCTCATCTTTCCATCTACTCTGCCCTCCCTTCCATTCACTCTGTTACTGCATAACTAGCTCCTGACTGATACTATAAAACCCTAGGCCTGCTTCCATCTCAGAACCTTAGCACTAACTTTTGCCCCAGACATCAGAATGGTTTTGTTTACTTCTTCACCTCCTTCAAATCTTTGCTTAAATATCATCTTTTCAATGATATAATCTCTTTTTATTTTTTTGATACTGGGCATTGAATTCCAGGCCTTCCACTGAGCTATCCCCAGCCTTTTTTTATTTTTTGTTTTAAGATAGGACTTACTAAGTTGTCCAGGTTCACCTTGAATCAGTGAGATCATTCTTGGCTGCTTATTTAAAATTATAACCCATTTCTTTTCTTTTTTTCTATCCATCTTGCCTTGCTTTATTTTCCTCTATAGTATTTAACATAAAGAAACTTTTGTTAACCTTTTAATATACTATGTAATTTACTTTATACTGTATATTTTGTTAATTGCCTCCTCCCCCAACTAAGAATGTAAGCTCCCTGTGAATTTGGATTTCTGTTTTTAGTTAACTACTATGTATTTTTATTTTTTTAAATATTTATTTATTTATTTGTCTTTTTGAGACAGGCTCTTGCTATGCAGTTCAGGTTGGCCTTGAGCTTACTTTGCAGCCTAGGCTGGTCTTGAACTCATACCAATTCTCTTGCTTCAGTTTCCTGAGTTCTGGGATTATAGATGCATACCACCACTACACCTGGCCTATATTTTTAGCAACTAGAATAGTTATTGACTCTTAGAGCATGCCCATTCAATAGTTATTGACTGCATGAATAATATTATCTTTATTCTCTTTTAATTGATTCAAGAGATTGAGCTTTATTATTTTTATATATTTATATTATTTTTATTATATTTTAATATTATTATTTTTAAATATCCATCACTCTCCACCAGAGAAATTGTTTCCACTCCAGGCTAGGGTCCACTGGTTAATATTTTCATAAATACTTAGCTCTGTTCTAAATCAGGAATTTCTAAGGAGGGGGCCTCCCAATCAATAATTTTGAAATTCTCCAAGTGATCTAAATGTGTAACCAGAGTTAGAGTCTGATGCTCAGGCAACATTGAAATGCCCATGAATGAAGGAATGAATGGGGGATACCATAACCACTGGATCAGATACCCAGATTTAGATCAGCTCAAGCATTAGCATTGGTTTTCAGATATTTATGTTTTGAAATTGGTCCTGGGCAGCACAAGCCTAAGGAGTGCTGGTGGAGGAGGAAGGATAAGGGGAAGGAAGGTGAAGGAGGTGGAAACAGCAAAGGGGATTTCTGTCATGGTAGCAGAAAAGTTGTGCCCAGTCCCTTGGCAGCTGTTGCCAATTAATTATTCTCATTTAAAAGCCATAGATCAGTGATAGTGAACCTTTTATAGACTGAGTGCCCAAACTGCAACACAAAATCTGCTTATTTATCACAAAGTGACAATGCTACAATTAAACCTGAATACTGAGGTTTTAGTTTAGAAGAAACAACTGTTATGTGGTGCTCAGCTGCTATAGTATCTTCTGGCGTGATGACAGAGAGGGCTCTGTGTGCCCACGGTGGCACATGTGCCATAGGTTCTGTACTACTGGGGTAGATGTTTTGGCATTAAAGCAAGTATATCACATTTCCAAGACATACTTTTTTCTTTTCTAAAATAATCAAAAAGGCTTTGGAGAGAAAATGAAATTTGAAAAAATGGAAGAGAAAGGAGAAGAGACATTTTGAATTTATGAGTATAACTAGTGAAGTGAGGCCAGTCTTTAAATGATGAATATAGTTCACTGGGCACAGTGAGACTAGGGATGGACAATAAAGCACCTTGATAGGGAAACTCTGGGATTCCTTTTGGCAGCAGAAATATTTTGTTTCTTGAGGGCTTTGGATATGGTAGAAAATATCAAAATGATTTAAGAAAGATTGCTCTGACTGGTGAGGTAGCAAGAAGGAGTTAGAAGGGAAAGTTGTGAGGAAAGGAGGGTGGTAAAGTGTCCCAGAAAGCAAACAGAATGTTAGAACGCTGAAAGATGTCAGATCCGGTTGAAGAATCCAGTTCTTGGATATGAAAAGAGACAGAAGCCCAATGTAGTTAAAAAAGCAGCTGTTAAAACGGAATACATAAAGATGGTACCTAAGGGCTGGGGATATAGCTCAGCTGCACAGAGCCTGCCTGGAAAGTGCAAGGTCGTGAGTTCAATCCCCAGTACCAAAATAGAGAGAAAGAAAAAGAAAAAGAGAAAGAGAGAGAGAAAGGGAAAGGGAAAGGAAAAGGGAAAGGGAAAGGGAGGGAGGAAGAAAGGAAGAAAAGGGGAAGGGAAAGGGAAAAAAAAAATAAAAGATGGTACCTGAGAATTAACATAAAACTTACTCAATTCCAAAACTCTGAAAGTTGCATTTTCATGGATATACTTAGTGATTTTTTATTGTGTCTGCCATGCCTGAAGGCTGTTTGAAAGCCTTCTAATTCTAGTTTGATGTTCCGAGTTCTGAAGTGATGGGTTAGGTTTGTCTGATGTCCTAAATGTAGCTTATTGAGATTTTAAAAAAAATTAACCATTTGTAATACAGAGTTCCAGTCTTAACAAAACTAAGGTCTTGGGCTAGGTGATATATAGAAGGGATATGCCCTGTTCCTTCTCTTACCCAACCAGATTCTTCTCTAAGTGTAGACATCACACTCTGTGGAGGTGTGGAAGACTTTCTGTGCTTGCAGGCAGAAACGTTCTTTGTTCTTTTCCAGCAGTCTTAGTTTCTTTACTCTTCTATTTTTATTCTACAAGATCCCTTCTTTTTCTCTTTGAATCTTCCTTTCTGTCATTAATGAAAGTTTCCCCCAGTTTTCTTATAAATGGCTTTCTCTTACCTCCTGCCTCTTGTGCTTTTGGTGACTGGTAGTTACCATACTGGACTGTGGAGTTATGAAGATTGAAGTGTTTGTTTTTCTTTTGGTTTTAGCTCAACAACTCTAAGCTGGGAATTAGCTGTTTTACTGCTCTGAGACCTTTGGCAGTTGAGTTATGTAGTTCCTGCAAGTTAGTTTTCTGCCCCATCTAAAGGGTTTAATTGTGGCATAGAGAAGACCATTTAGTCCTATGAGAGCTCATATAGGTGTTAAAATTATGTACTAGTTTACTGTTATTGTCATAAAAAATTTCCACATACCTAAGTAGCAGTTTAAAAGAGCACAGATTTATTATCTTACTATTTTATAAGTTAGAAGTCCATCTGATGCAAATTCACCAGGCAAAACTCAAGATGTTGGCTGTTTCTGATCCTTTTCTAGAACCTCCCAAGGAGAGTACTTTCTTGCTCATACCACAGTGCACAGGAGCACAATTTTAATAGCTAAATCTTGAAAATAACCTAGTTATCCATTGATGGGTGAATGGATAAAGAAAATTTGATTTTTATGTATGGTAGAGTAGCACTCTGCCATAAAGAAGGATAAACTTGAGACATTTTTAGGTAAATGGATGCACCTTGAGACCATACTTCTATGTGAAATAAATTAGACACATATGTTTAAATATCATATTGTTTCTCTTGAGTGAGATATCAAAAGTGTAAATAAGAACCAAGATGGATGATAGATATTGGGAAGTAGAATGAAAATGTTAAAATGGGAAGGAGAACTAGGGAGGGGGAAGGAGGAAGGAAGGAAGGAAGGGTAAAGGAAAAAGAATGGGAGGAAAAAAATGGAAGCAAAGCTTTTGTAAAGGGGTAGAAGTTCTGAGAAAGTTCTAAATGAACTATTTACACATAGTTTTATCTTTTAAAGAATGAGAACACCTGTACAGAAGAGACATTATTATAAAAATATGAAATTGAACAGTTATAATAATCTTATCAAATTTTAAGTACTTTTTATATTTAGCAGCTTTTTACCGTGTTAAACAATTGATTGTAAATACTTGTTTTTTATTTTGTTTCATTAAAATCTTGTTTTGTTTATTGCCATTCATATATTTGACATAGATTTCTACTCATTTTTAATTCATTATGTAAAAGACTACATAACAATGATTGTAAATTATCATCTTTTAAATATTGTTTAATGATACTCTATCTTGTAAATAAATTATTATTTTTGAAACTGAATGTACCATTTGCCTATTTTATCTTTCTTTTATTAGCTAAGAAATCTTTCCAGCTTGGACCTACGTCACATCACCGAATTGGACAATGAAACTGTGATGGAAATTGTCAAGAGGTGCAAAAATCTTAGCTCTCTCAATCTCTGTCTCAATTGGATCATAAATGACAGGTAATTGTTGGAACATTTTAAGAATACTTTTCTAAAGGAAAACATAGCAAATACTAACAGCATTCATATCAGGTCATGTCAACATTTAAGTAAAATTGATTGCAGCTTTGCTTTTTATAAATCAATATGCTTAAGTTATGAAAATCACCTACATGTGGATGTATGCTTTTGTTTTCATTGCTGGGGACTTAATCTAGGGTCTTGGGCATACTAGGCAAATGATCTACCACTAAGCTACATCCCCAGATGTGTAGTTTTAATGCATCCACTGCTTATGAGTGTAACTGTGTGTTGATCCAAATGTATGCCTAAATAATTATACCAATAGTAGTCCATTATAACAGTAGTTGTCTGGAACACAAAATTTTTTTGTTATCCACTAAGGATATATTATTTATCTTTATGTTTTTGCTACTTCTGTTGTTGATTTTACTGTTCACTCCTTAGGAAAGTGATTATGAAAAACTATCTCAAATCTTATGCATTTAGACCTTTTCTTAATGATGACCTTTAGACCTTTTCTTAATGATTTTGTTTTTTGTAGAAATATACTTTGCTTTGGAAATAAAAGTGATGAACAGTTTGATAGTGTTAAAATCTCTAAAATATAAAACTTTTCTTATAAATAATATTAGGCACACTTTTTTGAAATGTTGCATGAAGGAAGAAAAATTACAGAAAAATTCTTCAAAGTAGGCCTATTTATTTATTTATTTATTTATTTATTTATTTTTGTCTTTTTGAGACAGGGTCTCACTGTGCAGTTCAGGCTGGCCTTGAACTCACTTTGTAGCCCAGGCTGTCTCAAACTCACAACAATTCTCCTGCCTCAGCCTCCTGAGTGCTGGGATTACTTCCTGAGTGCGTGACCATGCCCTTCTCCTCCTTCTCCTCCTCCTCCTCCTATCCTCCTCCTGTCCTCCTCCTCCTCTTCCTCCTCCTCTCCCTCCTTCTCCTCCTCCTCTTCTTCCTTCTCCTCCTTCTCCTTCTCCTTCTCCTTCTCCTCCTTCTTTTTTGTCTTTTCAAAGTAGGCCTTTGAAAACACTGGCACAGTACCACTGGCACTACTGATTAGTTTAGGTGAGTTTGTAAACATAGGCATGAGTCAGGATTTTTGCCCACTAAACTTAAATGAACTTTTTGAAAGATAAGCCACCAAAAAACTTTATACTTTGAAAATAGAAAGTTATATTCTAGCTAAAATTAGAACCTCTATAGGTTGAAATAATTTTTTAAATAGGGGTTTAAGTTTAGATCAGATAATGCTTTAAATACAAAACTTCTGCCCTCTACTTTTAATTTATTTTTTAGACTTTGAAAAAAATCTATATCTAGACCATGTTTTCCTCTGTTTGGGGAAATTCTAATGATTTTTTTGTTTGCCCTAAATTATTATTATTTAAATTATATAATTGTCTTGACTTGATTTCTTCCTAGTAAAATATTCTAGATTTTACTTTTTTAGTTATTTAAAACTTTTAACTCTACAGAATACAAAATTTGTTCATATATATAAATTTTAACTGAGATGTAAAAGTTATACCTATGAAATATCATATGGTGTTTCAATATCTATTTACATTATATAATGTTTGAATCAGTTTAAACATGTTTGTCTCTTCAAATATTTATCCATTTCTTAATGGTGAAAACATTTGTGACCTTTTCATTTAGATTTTTGAAATATATAATATGTTATCATTATTTATATTACTTTTACTGTCGATGCACTGGAACTTATTTCTATCTAACTATAACAGTATTGGTGAACCTCTGTCAACTGATTGATAATACTCTCAACTTTTATGAGATCAATGTTTTTCATGAATAAGATCATCTAGTATCTGTCTTTGTGTTTGTCCTCATTTTACTTAACATAATGATCTCTAGTCACAAATTATAGTGTTTTATGTTTTTTTATGGGTGAATCATAATCCATTATGTACATGTACTATATTACGTTTATGCATTCATCAGTTGATGGAAATTTAGGTTAATTATATTTTCTTGGCTATTATGAATATAATACAATAAATATGAAAGTACAGATGTGTCTTTTATATGAGTTCATTTCCTTTGGATATATACATAATTTTGGGATTGTTGGATCATATAGATGTCCTATTTTTGATTTTTCAAGGAGCCTCCATACTGTTTTCTCTTTTTTTTGTGGCGCCAGGATTCAAA
>RJWT010021809.1:0-17426 GCA_004365215.1 Cuniculus paca | reverse complement strand
GATTCCTTTTCCTTTTCCAGTGCTAAGCATAGGTCTGATGTTACCAGGTGCTCAATAAATACAAGGTGCATGAATGAATCCATGGGATTAATTTTAGCTTAACTGATGGGAATAAAAATAGTAGATTTTGATTTCAGAATAAGCACTCACTGATTAAATTCAAAACCAAGTGCTTCCACAAGGCATTTGTATTTAAACAGTTCTTAGGCTAATCTTGGCTATCTGAAATTTAAAGAAATAAAATTCTATTTTCCTGAAAATACTGTTTATAATACTCAAAAGTACTCTGCAATTGTCTCTTAAATTGATATAAATAAATACTAAACTTAACATGAAATATTTTAAAAATCTAAGAAGTGACAGTTTTATGAATCTTTTTAAAGTAATGTCTTCTGAATACCATATTACCAACAGTTACAGGATCCTCTTTGTATCTCCACAGACACACTCTGATCCAAGCTTCCACATGTGGGTTGGGAAATAATTGTGAATTGACAATTACAACTTTACTGATAGCAAAATATGAAGAGTCATCTTGGGTTTGCATAGGGTGCTCTGACTGCCTTAGTTTATAGTATTGATTGCAAATACCAAAAACAGCCTATATTGTCCCTTTAAAACAAAATGAAACAAAAGGTTTCAAAAAGGATGCTATTAGCTTCTAACCTCAAGTAATGTGATGCCTTGAAAAATACCAGAAAAATATACTTCTTTAGATACATTAAAGAAAATCAATGTCAATGGGTCACTAAACATGTATTTTAATTACATGAACTTTAAAGAAAAATCAGGGTAAGAGTTGACTTACAAATTGTCATTGAGTTTAGAGATGGACTTGACTTCAGAATTTCAAAATACATTTTCATTTCACCTTTGCATATGTCACTCCTGTTTGCTGACACACTATTCAGGACCTATTTTTCTTATATTACATGAATTGCTTCATGCTCCAAGTGTTTTATTTTACAGCTTTCAAACCCTCAATAGTTGATTTCATATTTCTTCATTGATATTTGTTGCTGCAAAACATGCCTACCTTTTTAAATACACTAACATATTTCTGTTCTTAACACCAACAACAAATTTAGAGAAATGAAAACATGGGGACCATTGAACATGGCACTTGGCACTTATCCTAGTTTTTTAAACATCTAGTACAGTTTTGAATAGGCGGTCTGTAAAGGGACATATTGATAACATTATTTTTTAGTGTTGCTTATTTGAATTTCATATCATGGAACAATTTTCACATTATATTGACAAGAGGTGAAAAAAAGCTATCAAATGTACTACTCACTGTAGACAATATTGCATGATATTTACATGTGTGTATGTGTATAAGTGTGTGTGCAAAGCAAGATACCAAGGAAAATGCTGAGTTATTAACAGATTAATAACTTAAAAGGTAATACATTTTGTTTGAACTTCTTCCTACTTTCCATTTATCATTTTTATTTTGGTCTTTATTTGTATATATATTATCTCAAATAACAGGAACCACATAATATTCAAGCTAATATGTTTGTCTTATTTCACCTAATCTTATGTTCTCAAATGGCATCCATTTACCTACAAATGCTTCAAGTTTATCTTTCTTTATGCCAGGGTAGTACTCCATTGTGCATAAATACCACATTTTCTCTCTGCTTTCAACTGCTGATGGACACATACAGTTTCCAGTACTCCGCAATTATAAATTGTGCTGCTACAAACATGACTATGCATGTATCCCTTTAGTATGATTCCCTAAATTACCTATTCCAGTGTTTCAAAAGCACTTTTATATATATGCTAATTATTTCATTTATACTCCTAGTTTCTCTTAGTTTATTGAAATTAAAGTTTTGTGCTTGTATCTGTTTCTTTTTTGTAAGAGATTCTTTTATGACTATGTCTTGTTATGGTTTGTGTTTGGATGACCCCCTGCCAACAAGCCTCAGGCAGTCATGGAGGTTGCTGAATCTAGCGTTTGTGATTGGTTCATTGTCTAGTGCTGGGATTAGCGGTGTGAGTGCTGCACCCACCTAGGGGCGGGGAGACAGCATACAATATAAGGGAGGGAAAGAGGCTTGCTTTCCCCTTTTTGCCCTCTTCACTCTTGTGGCTTGCAGCTGCCATGAATGGCTTCCCCTTAGCCATGCCACCCTGCTTTGGAGGTGAGTATGGACTAAAATCTCCAAAAACTGTAAGCTAAATACAGCTTTCCTTCCCTAATTTGGCTGTTGGGCATTTTGTCTCAGCAATGAGAAAAAAGTAACCAAGACATACTCTAACCACACTGAAGATAAAATACCAAGTGTCTTAAATATTCTTATTCTCTTATTATTTTGTTACAAAATTTTGTTTTATTTTCACACAAAATTAAAAAATTAAAAATAAATGGATGCTGGGGATATAGTTCAGTGACCCAGCACCTGCCTGGCAAGTCCAAGATCCTGAGTTCAATGCCCAGTACCAAAAAATACATAAGTGAAACATAAATGAAAATAAAATTTTAAAAAGATAGTAGTGTATTTTGTTATTTCTTATGTATTTTGAGTTTACTAGTTCTTTATGAATGATATTTGATGGAGAAACCAATGAAAGAAGTTTAACTGAATAAAATAAATCTCAATTATTAATAGACAAAGTCATTAAATGTGATTATGAACAGATACATTTAAATATATCTTGGACTGAACCTGCAGCTCAGTGGAAGACCACTTGCCTCAGATATTTGAAGTCCTAGATTTAGTTTTCATCACCACAAATAGAAAAAAAGTGTTCTTAAGTAGCATTCCCTGTGTTAACACAATATACAGGTTTTCCATAAATGGTATCTTTATAAATATATGAGAATTTGTATTGCAAAAGAAAGCTTCCTCATCAGAGAAATATCTTACCAACCTATAGAAAGCAACATTTTGACAGAGATAAAAACTGGAGTAACAAAGTGTCTTGGTTACTTTTCTCTCCTTGCAGGCACAAAACACCTGACACCCAAAGTGAAGCAAGGAAAGGTTTATTTAGCTTACAGTTTTTGGAGATTTCTGTCCATAATCAGCTGGCTCCAAGGCAGGGTGGCATGGCACAGGGGCAACACTTCAAGGCAGCAGCCAGAGCAAAAAGAGAAAAGGCAAGCCTCTTCTCCACCCTTATATTGTACACAGGGCCCCCCCCACACACACACACACCTTCAGGGTGGGTATAACACTCACAAAATGCCCTTGCCCTCCTTTGCACAGGATGAGGATATTTACAAAGTAAGAACCCTGGCTCCCTGCTGAGTCTCTCAGTTAAACTTCTAAACTGCTCAAGTTGACACAATGTGTCAACCATAACAAAAAGCAACAGTGAGGGTTGTAGGAAACAGGAAAATGAGATTTCCTCTGCAATAGAAAAGGTGAGATTTATCTTCTGCCAAGACAAAAACAGAACATTAGGAGGATAGGAGAAGAGAAGGAGAGAGAAATCAGTGAAATGCTATAATGTTGGGGCCTACTGAAATCCTGACAGATAACATAATAGCAGGGTAGACTAACCTGTAATTTAAATTCATTTGAATGGCTGTGCTATCAGCCTCCTCATTTGCTCTCCTAAAATTATCGGTAAACTTTATTGCTCTTGAGAATAATTGGTGTAAGTGGTTATTTGTGGACACTGATGAAGGAACTTGATTTCTCCTCCTAGGTTATTTGATGTATAACAGAAACCTTTCCAGAATAAGTAGAAATGCTTCAGCAGGATGACCTTGAAAATGAAGAAACATTGGAGGAGTATTAGATTTGATGGGATATTGTAAGGGAAGTTGAACCTAGTATTACTCAAATTTTCTGCTGGTATCTGAGTTATTTTAGTTTTATCAGAATTGTCAAATTCTACCATTATTCTTACTAAATACCAATTTTGCCTTTCAAAATTGGAATATATTCTGGGCTGGCAACGTGGTTCAGAAGTAGACTTCTTGCCTTGCATGCACAAGGCCCCGGGTTCAATCCCCAGCACCACAAACAAAAACAAACAAAACAAAATGACAAAAATTGAAATATTTTCAAGTAAAAAGTTATATTATACTACTAAAAGTATTGCTGAAATAATCTGAAGGCTCAAAAAACACTGAAAATAACAAAAGTTTCATTTTCATTCACAAAACCATAGATCTTTTCAGATTGTAAAAGTAAAACTTACAAGAGATATCTAAGCTTTAACATTTAACAGCCAGTGTACAAATTACTAATAGCAAAACCTATTTCATTAACTAGGTAACTTGGCATTACAGTCTATATCTAGATGGCCCCTCAAAGCTGCATGCATTCAAAGGTGGGACATTATTGAATTAGAGGTGCTCAAGAAGTGGAGTCTGGTCCAAAGGGATGGGTCAGTAGAACCGTAGCCTGAAAACCTTTATCTTCCTTCCTCAGCTCTCCCTTCTCTGCTTCCTAGTCACCATGAGGTGAGCAGTTTTTCATCTGTGATGCCCCGCCATCATGATGCTTCTGCTCTGGAGCCAGCCGACTGCAGACTGAAACTTCTACAGCCTGTGAGCCAAAATAAACCTCTCCTCTTTGTGGGTGTCTGGGATTGTGTTTCAGTGATGTGAAGTGACCAAGACACTTGTGTATTTATATTAGTAACCTGACACTCTAATAAGCAGGAGTAGTCAATGAAAAACTATGGTAAAATTTGAAAAACCAATAATTTTATATGTAAAAGCTTTTAAAATCTCAGAAGATCTAACATTAAGTTTTAAAAATAATTTTTAAATTCACATCACTCTTTTATAGAACTTAATTCAAAATTTTTGTCTCTAATCAGAATGGAAGCTTCTAGACAAACGTGGATACAAATGCCAAAGTACATTTGAAAGTTGAAATTTTTACTGCTACATATAACATATAAAGGGCTAGTTTTGACCAAACAAGGAAATGACATAATGGCTATTAAGGGAAATGTGTATTATATTCATTAATAGGAGACTGAGACCTTTTCAAAGTAAATGTAAAAACCCAAATAAAATTGCTCATTCTTTTGTATATAATGCAACCTTTAAAATATCTCCATCACATCATTCTAGCATCATGTTCCTATCGCTGAGACAAAATATTACTCAACAACAGCAATGCAAAAAAAAAGGATTATTTTTGCCAGTGGTTTCAGTGGGTTCAGTTCCAGGTTAGCTTACTCCAAGGCAGAAATAGCATGATAGAAGAATCTGATAGGGGACAGGTGTTAAACCTATACCAGCCAGGAAGCAGAGAGAGAAGAGAGGAGTCGGAAAGAACAGACCCTTCCAGATCATGCTTCCAGGGCTCTTTCAGCCAAGTCTATCGGCACATTCAGCTACGAATTTAACAAACTGATTAATGGGCGTAACACTTTCATGATCCAATCACTTTCTAAAAGCCTCACCTCTGAACACATCTTTCAAGGAACATTTTCAATCTAAGCCATAACAATGACTTTACTTAAAACTGTTTTTTACGATTTTGAACATTTATCTGGACATCATTAATAATGATTTGTTTATGAAACATACTAAACATTCATTGTAGCAAACAGAATGCAAATGCATAACAAAATGTTATTTATATATAGTAACTGTCTTTGGACAAAAAAAGTTATTTTGAAAGATAAAGATTTTGGAAGTACCCAATCATTTCCAGAGAATCGAAAAAAAACATATCATGTAAAATAAATTGGTTTTGAATCTTGTATTTCTTAACTTTTACTGATAATCAATATTTATAAAATTCCATTAACATTATGCACACCCACTTAAAAATTTTACTCTTTAGAGAGTTCATCATTTCTAATCTACCAAACTTTCATAAAAATTAAAAGGTACTCATTAAGCCATCTTAGCTTAAACTTCAAGCTATGTCTGGCAGACAAAGTGTATGCATGCTTGATCTTAAAGACATCTGTATTTGTAAAAGTTAGCTGCAATACTATTTTAAGAAATGGCAGGTAATACACACGGGTAGATTTCTCAGGTATTGTCATGCAATTCATTATGTAAAATGTAAATTATGGCCTATCCTGGTGAAGAAGGGAATCAATTAGTGCTTAGTTCACTTGAAGTTGCTTCTGAAAGTCTCTAAGAATGAAACAAACCTCCCTCCTGTTGCTCATTTGATATTGGCATTTCTGTGTGGCAGATGGTGACCTTATCCCAGTGCTTCAGCTAAAAAGATTTTTTATTAAGGCTAAACAAGTGTGAACAGTGCTAATTTCTTGCAGCAGGCAGAAATGAATAAAACTCTAGAATGAGTGTAAGTGCCTTGCCTCACCATATGGTTAAGGTACACATCCTGCCAACAGAATGGACTAAAAAGTAGCCAACATGCTCAAATCTTGCCCTAGGTTACATGTTTCATCATTAGCCACCAAGTCAAAGAACAACTACAAACAAATGAAGATCAGAATAGCTGACAAGAATAATCTCATGATTTGTTTGGTGGTATATGATTTTTAATAAACTATCAAAATGAATTTTAAAAATATTAAACATTGTCATGGAAGAAATATTAAGAACTGGAATTCTAAAAGTTTAATCCTTCCTTCCCTTCCCTTCCCACAATACAATTATTATATAGTAATGTCTGATAAACTTTTTGCATGTGTGAAGCTCTTTGTATGTGTCATCTCCCAAGAATTCTCTGAAATACCTCTTATAGAGACAAAAAATAAAAATCACAATTAGAATTCACCCAAGTCTTTGTGGATCCCAGACTCTTTTCCTTTAATTACCACAACACCCTTGCCTATCGACATTTTTTGCCAGTCATACAGATAAAATCTTCTACAAGTTAATTCTCCTTAAAGGACTGATTTCTCTTCCTGAAAATATCTGTATTTCCCTTTTTATCAACATAAAATGAACAAAACTAAAAGTGAAAATAACAGAAGATTGGTGAGTGAAAGAATAAATATTTCTCTAATTGTTTTCTAGGAATAATTCTTATGGAAGATGAGTGAAGACAATACAATCACACAGAAAGTACTTATTTTCCAATAGTTCCATCTGTGTACTAGAGAACATACAATCGCTAAACCCATTAACAGTTAAGTTAGTCTTATATTTGATGAATAAAAGAACAACATGGGACAACCTTCTTAATATTTTTCAACATCTCACAACAGAGAAAATGAAAATGTTTTCATTTAAGACATATTTATAACCCATTTGTCCTTCTACAAAATCTTTCTATACTAACCAGAACAAATGTGGGATTTCCATGACTCTTTTCTCTATTCACTTTATACCTGAAAGTCTTTATCCTTTGTATGCCCAACTTTCAATTACTTTTCTACTCTTAATCTGTGCAAAGTACAAAATATTAGTACAATTAAATTGGTTTGTTTGTTTTTTCAAAATGCTAGGGATCAAACCCAGAGCCTGGTGCATTCTAGGCAAGCACTGCACCACTGAACTACATACCCAGCCCAAACTGAGATAGTAATGATTTTCATTTTCATGTATCTTCTTCTTATATTTTACTCACTCACATAAATATTGCCTTTTTATATCTAAATTCAAGAATGTATAAACTGTCAATAATACATTTCATAAGCTACCAAATAGTACAAATATAAATATGATTATTCAATATTTTACACAATTGTTTTCTTCCTTCTGCTTTTGAAATGAGCTCTGCAAGCAGAGCAATACAAATAAAATGAAACAAAAAATAAAAGTAAACATTCACGTTAAAGAGAAAGATATTAAAATGATAAAATAGCTCTTGTTAATTTATACATTTCATAAATTTGGCTCAGCTTTTAAACTGATTGAAGTTTACAATACATTATCCAAGTTTTTTCTTAGCCTAATTCCATTTAATTACATTCTCTGGAAAACATTTAACATATAGTGCTAATATATATCTTTTCATCCACCATTTTGATGTACTCTGACAAATAGAATATTTGCGATGTTAAAAAAAATAAAATGAATGATGTGTTTGTTCACCAAGTTGACTTTTCTAAATTCACTAGACAAAAGAGATGATAGAATTCTAGTCAGTGAAGAAAAGCATCAGCTCTCCAGGGCACAATACACCTTTCCAAATGTGTGTCAGCTTTAAACACATATCAGCCTTTAGATGTGCTATCAGTTACTGGGGTGGGGGGAGATCAGATAAGAATTTCTTTCAAGAATTCTTTATCTAAAGCCTCCAGGGAAGTCTCTTATAATTGATCAACACGAAAGTTACACCTTCTGGTTATCTAGGAAGCACAAATGATCCATGTAATGAAGCACTCAACTGTGTGCTTCCACAGGACAACACGAAGAAGAAAAAACTGTCAATTGTTTGAATAGAAAAGAAACTAATGATATAAGATTTAGTTAGATTTTCTGCAAATTTATATTTGTATATATTGCAATAAACAGTATTGTGAGTCTTCATTTAAATAGCATCTTTAGTGTACAACTAAATCATTACATTATTTATGAAAGTTACATTGTACTCAATTTTACAATGTGATTTAGGCAGTGAAAGAACAACTAAAGAAAACCTACCACCCTTTCACTTTTTTCCAGTGAATCTTTATTTCACACAGACTTAAATATTTTTAACAGTAATACATGTACCAGCTTAGTAATAATGTTATATAAAGTAAAAGGGTTTTGGAATATTATTATCATAGAAATAAAATTTTTATAGGTATAATGTCTGTATTGTACATTTCTAGAAACATCTATAGCAAAACTGCAAACCAAAATGTTGAAGCCTGAACTTCTCATCGTAAGTCAAATATTTTCTTTGAATTTATGATATTTACTATATTAACCATAATTAATACCAAACTAATATGAAATATGTATTAAAAACCATATTCTGGTCCTCTCAGACCTCATCAGAATAAGCAGATCATTTAATACTTGATGTCACTTAAGGAATAAAGTGCATGCCACCTTAAGTCTTCAATTCCAAATTATTACAGCATTTCCTTCCTAATTGTAGATAAAATTTTTAAAAATCTTGATTTAAAATACTTTAAAAATTGTTTTAAAATCTCTTAACTTTTTAGGCAAGATCATTTTGTAAAGCATGTTGCTAGATTACTCTAAATGGACAGACCCATACTAACATTCAGTTTAGTCCCAAGTAAATAAACCTTTTCCTTTGTACCCTTCTCTCCTGCCTAGGAGGCTCTGTGGCCCTGTAGTGTAGCATTAGCACACTGGGAGAGTTTGTTGCTTCTTCCCTGCCTTACCCCTCATATCCGTTCCACAGTAACCTCTGAAATCACAAGACTAACTGGTAGATCAATGTTGGGGAGCACAGATTTGAAAAGAATTAGAAAGTCTTATGGTTGATAAGTTAAAAAGATCAGGCAGTGAGATTTTTTTTTAATGCATAGACTAGGGAGAGTAAGTGCTGTTTGATATTTCTACATGATCGTATATGAGTTTAATTTGTAACATGTAAAACAAAACAAAATGAGAAAAAGCAACATCTGCTGCTTATTATTTGTGCATTCCTTTTAGTGATCGATCACCCATGTCTACTCCTCAAAGCTATGAATGTGCTTTACTCTATGACAGAGCAGATAAATGAAATGTGTTACAAACCTAAGGGCATCCAGAGTGTTGAAAATATGGGCAAAAACTGGCCCATAACTAGTGACAGAACCAACTGAGTCAGTTACTATTTGGTCCTGGAACAAAACCTGTAAGCTATCTTAAAGGTGGGAAGCACAGTTTATCAAAAATGGTCCTTAGAAATTTTTGGTTCAATTCCAATTTCTTTTTTATTTGTTTCCTAACATATAATGTCAGAATAATAAACCACAAACGACCAGCACTGTGATTTAAATACAGCAGTGTTTTTTTACCTGTTATTTATGTGATTCAGTAGCAGTGAATGGCATTCTAATTGTTTACAAAGTCTACATGGTGAAAAGGGAAACAGACAACCTGGGGTGCCACAGAATACCTAAGATTCTTAAAAGAAACAATAAGTAAATGAAACCTCAAAGCTGAAATAAATTGATTAACCTACTCGTCTGGAGTAGTGTGTCAGATTCTGAATTTAACTCAAGGACCCTTAGGAAAAACTGCCGTTCATTGATTTTTGTGTGTGTGTTTTAGGAAGTCATACAGAAATGAAAGCATTTCATGGAAATGGAGTGATTATATACAAGATACGATTAATTAGAAACAGTCTCAATTTTAGTTATCAAACCTTTTTTTCTTTTCTCTTTATATCTATCTTAAAGTTTCTGTTAAACTGAAAAAATATTGAAATACAATGTGTTGCCTTCCATATCCTGAATATGTAATTCTTCTTACTCTGAAATGAAGATCGGTCTTTAAAATCAGCAATCAAAGAACCTGGAATGTGGAAAGTGCAACAAAGTGCATAGTGATTCCTAGAAGGAATAACAGCCAATCAGCTAA
The DNA here is from genome assembly GCA_004365215.1 of Cuniculus paca. Classification (NCBI taxonomy): domain Eukaryota; kingdom Metazoa; phylum Chordata; class Mammalia; order Rodentia; family Cuniculidae; genus Cuniculus; species Cuniculus paca. The sequence goes on along the minus strand of RJWT010021809.1, from coordinate 7,039 downwards.
TATTAATTATGCATTGTGATGGCTCAAAAAGAACCTGAATTGGAAATTGTTTCTTGTTCATACACTTAAAAATAAATTTAAGTCTGCACAAACTATGAATTTTGAGTAGGCTATGTATCTCCAAGCTAGTGGAGCATTTTCTGATTGTAAAAGAAACACACACGTGCAGAATACTGTACCTTTATACAGTTGTAAGCATGTTTTAGATGTGTTTATTTTAAAAGCATATATTTTTACTGGAGAATCTATGATGTGTCTCCTAGGATTCCACACTGAATATTGAAGTCAAAATAAATAACCCTGGGTTTTTTGAAAAATACATAATAAAAGGTAATCTTCAGTATCACTGTTTCTAAACAGTATTATATCTCTACAGTGAAAACAAATACATATAAAAAATAAGACACAAAGGAAAGGATGACTTAGAAAGGCAATCTTTGGTACTGAAATTTTCAAACGGAAAGTTATCCAGGAGCTTCACGAAAAATCCAAATACCATCAATCATAAACATATCTAAAAAAAAAGATAATCCATGAAGACACATTTTTTAGAAGTTATTGTTCTATGGCAAGCAAATGTCATAACTAAATAATCCAGGTCAAGTAACACTAAAAATGCTTAGTAATGCAAATCCAACAGTCAAGTTCTTATGAGAAAAACAGTATTTCAAAGGTAGTAAGGAAATAAGAAAATATTGCTTACGGAAGAAAATTTCTTTATGGGCATCAAGAGTTACATGAAACGTACAGCCCATCTTGAATGCTTTATCTTTTGACCTCTGTTTTACTTTTGTATATTTACAATAAATGTAAACTTGTGCTATTAATAAAAAGCATACTGAAGGGAAAGAATTCTCTCAAAGTATTACCGACTTGCAGGCATGCTTATACTTTGTTTATATGTGAATGTTTAGTCTTACAATTTAAAACAATCCAATTAATGAATAAGAAAACTATTTTAATGAAATACATCACATTTAATACACTTCTGAAATAATAATTGCAAGACAACACAGTGACAATTTTAACATTAAAAAGTGATAATCCTGCACACAAATCAAAGCAATTCAGTTTGCATTAACTATAATTAACAATGTTCAAAGTCATTTTTATGACTAGTATTTATCTCTAAGATTTATTCATCATTTTATCTCTAAATTGTTAGGCACCAGTAATCAGAATAATTAAATCAAAAACATCTAGTAGTCTGCTTTAACAAGATTACAAACAAATGTTACCAGTCATTGTGGAATACCAAGCTACCATGGACATATAAAGCCAGGTGCCAGATGACAAACATTGAGCAAACAAATTATGTTATGGATTAAGTAAAATTGTTTTAAAATTTAGGATTAAGAACTGGCATGAGAGATAAAGTAATCTATCAAAATATTATCAATAAGACTACTTTAAAAATGTCCAGAGAAGAAAAAGAATTGCTCAAAGTCACACAGCAGGGTAGTCACTGAAAATCTAGATCTGAATTCGTTTGAAAGATGTCTGGGTCAAGGACTCCTTTGATGTCAAGTCCAGGACTCTTAACAATGTATACACAAATATAGAAAGGTGTTTATCTATTAAGAGGACAGAGTAAAAATATGGTACTGATAAAAACTATACTTATTATTATCTATAAAGGCACAAAAATCAAGAAGTAACATTTATATTTGTGTTATTGTATTCAATTTGCTAATTTGTTCCAAGTGCATTCTGATAGTATAATATAGTTATGCTTTCACAAGTGCAACATATATGATAGATGATACACATATATGTAGAATATTTGGTATTTCTTTTTTTCTTTTTTTTTTTTTTGTACTGGGAATTGAACTCATGACCTTGCGCTTGCCAGGCAGGTGCTTATGCCACTGAACTATATCCCTAGCTCTAATATTTGGTATTTTGTTAAACAATGTTAACTAAGAATTTGTTGGTTATCTTCATGTTTCCTTTGTATGGTCTAGTAACAGTGTGTGGGAGATTGTCATAGAGTATCTCCTCTTTCTCAGGAATTGGTGACTGAATTCACACTGAGGACAAAGACTCACTAAATCTGAAGACAATGACCCTCCTACAGGCATTGAACTTGCCCTTTCAGGAAAGACCATAACCTGCACTCCCATCCCCAGAACAGAAGTACAGGGGGCAGGAAGAGAGACAGCATTCAGTGGTTGTATCTGTGCAAAGTGATTTGAAAAAGAATGACACCTACAAATAGAAAGCTCATCTACAAGGAGACACTAACATTTTGTTCTCCATTTGGAGAGCTGTTTATCCAACAAGCTCTTTGACTGCCTCCTCACATAAATGACCAAAGAAAAAGAATTTAAAAGAAATAACATGATGAGGAGAAAGAGACTACAGCAAAGCAGCTCACATTTCCAGCAACTGTCATCACCAGGATTTAAGAATGTCCCTTAGTTCAAGAGAAGAAAATCACTTATTTACCTAATACCTTACCCAAGAGAGCTAATCATCTTTAAGCAGACCAAAAAAACAAGTTGATGAACTGCCTAAGACAGAGATAATGTGGAATGGAAGAAGTAAAGTCAAGCTAGATGTCCTTTGTCAAAGGACCACTGAATGGGAAAGGCAGCTCAGAAACTCTGAAGAATTTGCATGTTCTGCATACTAGCTATACAGAGGCTATGAGCACCAGGCAGTGTTAGCCGGAATGTCATTGGCCATCAGTAGAAAGAACTACAATAGTATGAGGTAAAAGACAGTGATCACTCCTTTGCCTTTTGCTCCTCAACATCCTGAAGGAGCCAGGACGTGAAGAGAAGAAAAAAAGGGTGTCTAGGTAGGTAGTATGTACCCAACACCTGTACCACTTCAAGAAATCACACCTCCACCTAGGCCTGATGTTGAAGGTAGATGCGAAATGAAACAAAAGTCAAGTATTAACCTGTTCTGGGTTTTAGGAATTAAAGTGACTATAAAGTTATGAAATTTGTTCAAGATGTTGTTAGAGAATGGGAATGGAATACTCAGTACCATATGATTAAAATACTGGTTATAAAGAACAAGGTCATTTGGCTTATATCTCTGAATATAAAACTAAATTCAGAGAACTAAATAAATTTGACTTCACAAATATTTAGTTCACTCTTGGTGTTAACTATTGCAAGTAAATATTACTTATCATTGATAACACTGCTTTATCAATAACAGAAATTCTTTTTAGACAGTCCATTAACCTAATCAGTCTTGATATAGTAACATCCTCTAGAATGTAGAGGAAAAGAAATAACAATATCTATTTTAAATAATTTATTTAGACTAGATTAGGTCTTTAATAAATGCATTTGACAAAGGCAGTTATCTTGCATTCCAAAGCAGTTTTTGTTTGCACGATCTTTCATTCATTAAAAATATATAGTGTTCCATGTGGTAAAATAGTTTAGGTTATCAATCCAGATCAGCTAATAAGAAAATACAAACTCCAGTATGTTGAACAAACCACCTTGTTTTATCTACTATGAAGTTACATCCACAGAATTTTCTGGCTAGAGAATTATCAGAAATACACAGTCAACTTCTCACTCAGGCTGAGAACCTTGCCCTTCTAAAAGACCCTATTCATCTCTGATGGTATGGGCAGGTATACTGCAGACAAGAGGCATTATGGTAGCTTTACCGATTGCTTTTTACCCTGTTTAAAAGTCATGCACCATGTTCATTGCCTTGTTTTGATTGACTTTACTCTGTTTTGTTTTGTTTGATTGCATTCTTTTAAAAAAAAAAATGTTACTGTCTCAGTGGAACTGAAGCAGTCCTCTGACCTATTCACTGGTTATCCTGTAGGGTTAGGCCTAGGGTTAAGAAATGGAAATAGAGCAGACAGACATTTTTAAATATTATCAACTGAGGGTATAGTACTTTCCTAGCAGCACACTACCAGGATTCTGTGCCCCCACCCCTTTCCTTTCCACTATTGCAGGTAAGGACAATACTGAATAATAGTAGCCAGAGCTTCATGTTTGGTAACTAGTAAAAATAATAATGAAAGACTCTAGCTTGCACTAATCTGCATTTGAATCATTGCACATTTTTTTCCAAGCTACACAGGGGCATTTAAAACCTTGTCTCCAATCCAAACCTTGAAAGCTTTTTATCTTTTATAAAATCTCTGATTATGTTAATGAAACACAATATATAATTGGCCTATCTATGTTACTTTAGCATCTGGCAGTTTTACAGACTTGACTAAAAATATATGTTTAAAGCCCACTATTGGATAATTAAATGAAATTTGGCTTTATTTTAGCATGCAAATGAATTCTTGGCTTTTTCTCTTATTCACTTTTCAATTATTTATATGTATTCTCCATTCATAGTGCTTTATTGGGTCCAGAAACAATTCAATTTCAAAAATTTCCAATTTGTTTGAATTTTACAAAGAAAACAACCTTAAATTATACAATAAAAGCATATTTCTGTTGCTAGAAAAGGGTATAAAATGTCTTGTGATGTGCAACTTGCCAAAACAGAAATAAATGAACAGAAATTTCATTTTTTATGTCATTTTATGTAACTCCTGTTTATGTATATTAACAGGTGTTTAGATGAAATACCAAAAGGAAGGAAACAATTTTTATAAGTTAACTGAAAGCAATAAATGGATATTCTTAAAGTCCACCTGACAAGTCATACAAGAAAAATTTCTAATTCCTTGTTTTATATGGACAACAAACATTTCTAGATTTCTGTCTTCATTATCTGGAAGGCATTCCTGCTAAAGATCCTAAAGTTGCATTAATTCTTCGTAAGTACAAAAGTGTTTTTGTTATTGGTTGACATTCCTTATGCCTCCTTTCCCCTCCATAAAGGTTGACATCTCCATCAAGTTACTTAAATCCTAGAAAAAGGATGAATGAAAGGTAACATATGTTACATGACACATATAAATAGAGAAAAAGTTTTTTAAAGAGTACCAAGCTTTGTAATTAGTATTGCAAAGGACCATATTTTCACTAACTCAAAATGATTATCTTTACACAGTGACAGACTACTAATTATGAGGTAAGTGTATGCAACAAGTTACAGTATATGAAGAATCTGCTATTGATGATCAGTCATTTATAGGGCTATTCAATGCACTGAAATTCTACTGGCAGTAGTAATCTATCAATGTTGATCAAGTTATAATAATGTTACAAATTGTCTGTTAGCCTTCTTAATTTATATATAAAGTAAAATGAATAATGTAGAATTGTATTAATGAATATTATACTGAATATTACATTCACAAACTACAATTGTTCTTCCTTGACATAAATAGAGTTAATAATATGTTGGTTTAATTTCAATGGGAGGATGAAGTCTGAAGAGTTTCAAGGTGATAAGAACATGACCCAGAAAGAAACACTATAACAAATTAAGAACACTGGCAATGACAGAGAAAATATTCTGAAAACAACTGAGTAAGTGTGAACAATAACAGCCAATGACAAAATGTTGAATGGAGGTCAAGATTTAAATAAATTTGTCTTTGATTTATTGTTGTTCTCTTTTTTGAGCTCATTCAGGAAGACCATCTTACCTCATGCATTTAGACATATTCTCCCTTTGGTCAAAAAGCACTCAATTTCCTAAGACTTAAGTTGATCTTATCCTGCAAATTGAGACTAATTTTCTTTTTGAGAAATGGTGCAAAATACTTGACCTGACAGGAATCTTAATACATTCAAATTCCCTTGATTTAAATATTACAAGTGCCCTGATGGATATTCCCCAGCTGCAGAAAGGATCTTTTGTGGCCCCAAAGGTTTCAGAACAGTCTCTTTTCACAGTGGTCCCTGGGCCTCCTACCTCAGAACCATCTTGGAAGTTCATTAGAAATGAGTAACACCAATCTAGCTGCAAATCTATGAGTCAGCCTGTCAAATCTAGGGTATGAGAATAGGCATTTATATTAAATTCTCCAAGAAAAGTCAAGAATGACTTGCTGTCAAGTCACTGACTTCTTGAACCATACTGCATTTTAGAACACATAAAGATTGCTGCAGGTAATGAAATAGTGGAGGACGAATTTAGGGAGTCCTGTTACCAAGACTGGTTTACAATGAGCTATTGACCTAACTTCTTGATATTCTCCATCTCTAAAAGGTATCAGTCTAAATAATACACCAGTGTTTTTCTACGAAGACGTTGTAAAAATTATAATGGAGTTTAATCCAATGATCAACAACCAAAATCAAGGTTTATAACTGTTCCACTGAGATTTCCTTCTATTCAAGAGGAACCACAAAATATGCCTTTAATCTGAAGTAACAGGTGACCTCATTAATCACATTTTCTTCAATTTTTATGTACTCATTCCTCTGAAGTACAATGCTTCCTGAACTCTATCCTTGATAAGGATATTGGTGTTCTCTTTCAGGTATCTTATGGGGGATAGCCTTCTGCCTATAATTCTGATTTCTTCTGATTGTCTAAATCACTAACTTCCTGTCCTATGTTGACCTACTCATTCTCCTTGGTTATCCTATCCACAGACACTGCACCTAAGTGAGTTTCTAGTAGTAAAATAAGATGCCACAAAAAGATGGTTTTATGTAATCAAGTTATTTTGGAAAATGCTATGTACTTTATATTTCATCTTTTCTTAGGCATTTACTCTGAACATTAGTACAAGGCAGGAGCTCAGAATTCTTACAGTATTGAAAAATCTGCAATATATTCTAGTCCATTTTTCTAAGTGAGTCTTTTTTTTGGATTACTATCACCATATTCACTAAGAACAGACTGCTTCTAAGAACACACTGAAAGTGCTGTGCTTTATATGTTGACTCACTTTGCCTCCTTTGCTTTGTCTGACTTGCACAAGGCAATGGAGCTCAAAACCCTGGAGTTGTCCTGCAGAGGGGGCAAAGTCTGCCAGAACAGAGTATTCTTTTATCAGACAAATGTGAAGTAGCTCCCTGAGAGTTCTGGCAATTTAAGCTATTCTTTTACAAATGATTTTAAAAACTACCCCAGAAAATCAGGCAATATATAATCAATCCAACTGATTATCCTAGTTTGACATGAATGT
>RJWT010021808.1:0-17435 GCA_004365215.1 Cuniculus paca | reverse complement strand
GGGGGTGGGGGTTATATGATCTCTGACCGGAAGGGGATGGCACTGAGGGGCGAGCAATGATGATGCGTAAACGACTGGTGGGAATTTCGGCATTCCGGCGCACATAGGAGGAAGCTGTAATCGGGGAGGGAGGGGCTAGTGGTTTGGCTATACCACTGCCGTTGTGTCCAGTAATTTATATTAGGACAGAAACCTTTTAATTACTCAGGTAAGAGTGATTAAATTGGGATCCAGTGGGGAAACAAGTAATGCAGGCACGAATACAGAATAGGGTTTCTGCGGCTAAGGGGTTGGGCTAATGGCTCCTTCTGGCTTCCTCAAGGTGATCCATACCTATTTAGAATATCAATCCCTCATGTTGATAGTTGGGGTGTGGATGCATTTGTTTTGCCTTTTGTCTTGAGATCTGGCCTGCAGCAGAGGTGTCTGTCTTCTCCCAGATGGCAAGGTATCTGGTCTGTACCGGCTCCTTCGAGGGTCTACCCCTGTCTTTCTGCCTATAATATTTCTAATTAACTCAGCTGCCTGTAACACTAGTAGGACTCATGCTCTCCGGAGAATAAACTGTACGAAGACTCAGGATCTTGGGGGCCGGGTGGATTAGACATGTGGCAACAGTCCCTCTGAAGCAGAGAAAAAACAACTGCGTCTCCCTCTTCCACCACTGAGGAAGAAATGCACGCCTGGAAGGGCTCTTCCAGCATTGGGTGGTACCGCAGTTCTGGAATGCTCCCCTTTGGGTGAGGCCCGAGCAGGGAAGGGTTCCATGCAAGGTGCGGGTAGCAGTGCAAGCATTTCTCCTACCAGGCATGCAGTGGGCCAGCCCTCTAATTAGGAGAGGCATCCGTCACAGGGAAAGACCTTTGGATGAGACCCACTAGAAGAACCGCCATGACGTCCCCTAGACTCTGGCGTAAACCATGGAATGCACTTCAGCGAAGCACATTCAAATGCAGACCCTGTCGTGCTCCTGGGTCCCAGTGGAGACGGAAGGATGCATCTCCAGGCGTCTAATAATAGCACCATGGCTTACCTGCCCATAGCAAGCTGAGCTCCGCGATCCACACGCTGCACGGCTACGCCGGCCCAGCAGCAACCACCTCGAGGTAGGAATGGTCGCCTGAGACAGGAATAAGCAGACCCCAAGGCTCAGATGCGTTACAAGGGCAGGTGATCAGGGCACCGCAGCACCCACTGTCCATGGCCTGCAGAGGGTGGCCTCTTGCTGTGGCCTCACCTGGCCTTTTCTCTATGTACGCATCCCTGATGCATTTTGTTCTCTTAAAAGGACATCAGTCCTAGTGCATGAAGGCCCCATTCTTATGACCTTATTTAATCTTAATTACTTCTCAACTGAAGGCCCTACTGGGGACCACGAATTCACAAAGACTAATTTTGCGTATTTCCCTGAGGGACAAATGGAGGCCTGGGATTATGGTATCACCCTTTTGAGACTTCTCATTAACTCTTGGGGTGGGCCATCCTCTCCCACCCACTAAGAGTACACTAAAACTATTAAGAAGAAAAAGAACACTCCAGAGAAAGATCTTTCTTAGCATAAGATTGTCTCCACCCTCTTGAGTCATCCCAGGATTATTCACTGCCTGCAGTGTCATCGACCTCTGAATCTTCTGCTAGCCCGTCCTATCATTGTGTGCACCCATTGCATTGTACGCACCCAATAAATAGTGGCTGGTTTGGGGTATCTGGGTCTTTGCCTATCCTGAGGCACTGACCTCCCAGCCCCACATCCTGCATTACTAAATTTGTCTCTGTTTCTTATCTTTCCCCGTACCCCTCATACAGGCAGTTGGGAATCTTGGCCCTACCTCAAAATACAGTCACAGTAAGGCCTAGAATTTCTACCTAAGAAGTTTGAGGAGTACATAATTAGGCCCCTAATGACATGAAGGCACAAAAGGACAAAGAAGACCCAGCCGCTTGCTGATCAGTGTTGACACAGTGTGGTCACAGACAATAGCCCACGTGACGAGAAAGGGAGCACCCCTGGACAGGGTTCCCCCACCACAGCTGATGTAGCCACTGCTACTGCTGGATGTCCACACTATCGATGCCAGAGGTGAACAGGGTCAACTGGACTGCCCATTCCCTAAAGTGACCACGTGGCAGCCACTGATTGCACTTGAAACTCCGTCCAGGCAAAAGCCATGATTAATGTCACAGGATTTGCCTTTGCTACCCACAGGGTCTCCATCAGCTACACTATCTGACAACTACTGAGTGTGCAATCCCCAGACAGGGGCACATGAAGGCTGTGAGACCCCATGGTTCTATCACATCCAGCACCTGCTCAGAAGTCACCAGCCTAAAAGACAGAGCTATGGGCTCAAGCTTATGAGCTGCTCAGGGGATGGAGAGGGGCATCATGCAGCTGTGGTGTATATGAAATAATGACCACCACATGCTGATGTATCCACAGTAGGCACTATGGACCTAGGAAGAAAAGCTGGATATAGAAGTGGTCCTGTTCGCCATGCCCACTGGTGACCCATTTACAGTATGTGTGCCTCGTGCTTGGAAAGTTTCAGGATTTCTGAATCTAGAGGTTCCAGTTCCCAGAGTGAGGAAATGTTTCCCAGGGACACATGAAGATTAGCACTAAAATTTTACCTGCAGCTTTAGCTCAGTAATTGCAGGCACCTTATGAGAGACCAGCAGGTGAGTGGAGGGACCCACTGGCAGGACAACAAACCAATCTGTAGAAGAAAGAAAGAAATCATAACAATATACTACAATAAAAGTTATATGAATGTTCTCTCATTCTCTTTCTCTCTCTCTCTTATCTTACTATACTCACCCCTCTTGTGAGGATGAAAGATGGAACCTGCCTGCAGTAAGGTGTGTGAAGTGAATGGTGTGCGCATTGTGGCTGTGTTTGGCTGTGATTTACCTTCTTACTTGAACATAAGCACTGCAATAACCAACAGTTGCTACAATAATGCAGGCAGCTGCTAAGTGACTAATGGGAAGGCAGCATATACAGCATGGAAACTCTGGGCAAAGAAACAGCTTATGTCCCAAGCAGGATAGAGTAGGATGGAGCAAGATTTCATCATGTTACTCAAAATATGCACAACTTAAAACTAATACATTGTTTATTTCTGGAAATTTCCACTGAATATTTTCAGACTGCAATTGACTGATTGCAACTGAAAAGACAGAAAACAAAATCACAGATGAGGGGGAGTGCTATCTTATATGTCCAGTACCTTTCTTTATTTTGGGACAATTCTGGTGAGTTATGAGGAATCAGTCTCAATTGTGTGCACAGTGGAGCAGCTCCCCCCTCTGCTCACGCGTGGCTTCTGCACCTCTTTACAGCTATAAGCTCACCTCCAGAACTGTCCTCCTCCCTCAGTGAACACTAGTGCCCCACCCCTGCTCCAAATGTTACCCAGGCTCATTGTCCTGGGCTGAGCTACATCCACGGCGGCATAAAAGGGAACCTAAGCAATGCCTCTCAGGGTTATCGTTATGATCAGTCAAGCACAGCTTCTAGTCTGTCTTTTTCTGATATTTCTGTTCATGATGAAGCTTGGTTTTTTGAAAAAGTGTATCGGGACCTGTCTTGTGACATGCTGGATGAGGAACAGCCAAAGCAGTTTAGTTGGCACCACTTGTTCTCATAAAGGTCAATAGGATGCTTCGTGCGACTAACAAATTCTTTGAGATACATTACGTAAAATGTGAAGATAAAAACTGTGTAAGAGTCCTTTTAAAGTCAGTGTATCTTATTCAGTAAACACGTTGAAATCTATTTTATTGGCTCCCATTGCGTTTATTCTAACTATCATCAGTTATGATATAATCCTCTGTGGAAGATCTGTCTCATGTACTACAAAAATATACTTTTAAAAACTTATGATGAAACTGTTTCGGTGAAAACTTACAAAAATTGATCCTGACAGATGGGAGTTTTCGTCATTTTTTTAAGGTCTATATGAATGAGATCAATGGAAAATAAATACCCATCATACCTATCCATGTTTTCAAGAAATTATTAAATAAGGGGAAAGAGACAGGGAACTAGAAAGTCGAAATATGTATTGGACATCCTCCACATTTGCGGGGGGGGGGGGGGGACATTGTTCCCGTCCCCAACATGGCAGTCACAAATTCCAGGTCTTTTGGGTAGATTCCACAGTTCCGGTTTTGGGGTCTGGCATTCTCAGAAGAGCATGCAGAGCTGTCAGATAACCCGTCCTCTCTGAGGGGAGAGTAGAGAACCCAGGCCCTGTGGCTCTGCATCTTCTCGCCCATTCCATGGTGCCCTCTGAGCCCAGAGCCTGCGGCGTGCTTGGCTTCCTGACCCGGTGTTCCAGGCTGGCACCTTCCCCAGCGATTCTCAGAAGACTCAGTTCCTGGCAGTTATGTTTTTGCTTTGTTTCCAGGTCTATTTTTGCCCAGAGTGGCAGGTTCCACACCACAAGCCTCCATTCTCTTCCCCCGAGGACCCTGTTGGCTTTCCTCTAAAGGGAATTTCCCCTGCGGGGCACAGTGACGTCAAGTCTCGGCCAGCGTCATTGCCTGTGGGCCACCAGCCCACTCTGCTGGCTGACCCACACCGCTGTTTCCGCCCTCAAGGAAACAGGCCTCATAGGATCATCACAACTTCGGCCAGGGGCCTGCGGGCAAAGCTTGGGCCAACGGCCAAGGCAACAAGCCCCAGGCAAGGGCAGAGATGTGAAGTCACCAACAGTCACACTGCTCCTGAGCTGTCTCATTCCTGGGCTAGAGCAGCTGTGAGTCTCAGTCCCTTACCTGAGCTCAGGAGACTTCGGAGAACATTACTGATGTGGGGTGTGCATGCCCTCAGTTCTCTACCTGACTTGTTCCCCGCTCTCTGTCTCTCATGGGCCAGCCTTGGAATATCTCCGAGAGTAGAGGTGGCCGGGTCTTCTGCCCCAAGAGAAAGCTTCAGCTCCTTATAGCCAGGTTGTATCCCCAAACAGGTTGCTCATTTACCACCCAAATGTTCCCTACCTGCTCTTACAAAATGAGTTAGATCTCCTTTGTTAGACCTCCCTCCCTGCCTGATCTCCAAGGAGGACTGGGAATTCAGAGGGGGAATCCAGGAGTTCCTGACCTCACAGAGAAGCTACTCCTCGCACTCTTTTTCCTTTTCCCGACTGCTGGATCCATTGTCTGCAACACATTTACAATTGTAACTGAAGGGCTCTGGCCTCAGGTATGCCCTGAAACTATCACATCCACTAGAGGAGGACAGGAGTGTAGGAAGTCTGCAGAATCAGCCCCAAACTCAATCACTCAGCTATGAAATAATCTTTTGATTCAATCCTTCCTATGTTACGATAACCAAATAGTCCATCCCTTAAACTCAGTGGAGTTAAATACAATGGCTCCCTGTAATGAAAACGACCACAGTTGGCATGGGTGACAAACAGCCCGGCTCTGAGTGCCAGCTCTGCAGACCGCGAGCCACAGCTGCCCAGACCAAGCAGTCATCTGTGCCGACGCAGCCGTCGGTTGCTCTCCCACAATGCTGCCTCCGTTACCGAGCCAAGCACAGCCAGGGAGAAGTAAGCGAGCCGAGTATTTACTCGGTGGCTGAGTGTTGACAACATGTTGACCTCTGTGTGGTTCTGGACGGCATCCTTGCCGTGACCCTGCCAGCCCCAGGCCCCGGGGACAGCAAATAAGCAGGTGATGGCTTTCAAAGCAACCTCGGCTCCAGTCAGTGTTTGATCGCTTGTACCAGGCACTTGATTCACGAGGAACCCTGTTAATGCTGCATCTGAACCAGGGTCACTTGGGTTGAGCTGTCCCCCATTGGTACTGGTCCTAAAGCACGAGAGTTCCAGCACCAAGAGAGATTAAGAGCCTGCTAACAGGAAGGGATGAAAAGAGCAGCCTCAGTCAAGGAGGCTGCCAGGCCCCCGGGGAGATGTGAGCTTGCTTCTACGTGCGAGAGGCTTCGCTCCATCTCTGGCCCAGCTGAGCGCTCCTCAGATTGCAAAGCCTGGCTTGTCGCAGGGATTTGTAGGCATCCTGCCCACCGCGTGCAGGGAGCAGAGTGGCGGGAGAAGGCGAGAGCCAGCCGAAGGCTCCGCTAGGCTGAAACCCCAGCCTGTTTTTCCAGACCCTAAGTCACCCTGTTGAAGACAATGATGACACATTAAGTCAACATCACTGGGCTGTTTGCTCTCTTCTCCCGGTGCCTGTCCTTTCTGCCTCTCTTGGGGTTCGCTGGAGGGATGTGGCAAAGTCAAGGCTGTTGCCATAAAACTCCAAGGGGAAAGCAAGCGATTCCCAAGAATTGCAGTGTAAATAAACCACAGGAACAACAGAAGGACTCCAGAGATTTGCACAGTAAACCATCTCACAGAAGAATGCTCTTCCCCAACTGACCTCCTCCTCGAAGAATAAGAGGGGACCCTCATGTCCCCAGCCCTGCTGTGAGTCTGCCCATGTCCTCAAGTGTGTCACAAACCTTGCCCCATTCTCCCAGGCTCAGGGGTGGCAGGAGGTGCATTAAACATGATTACCTTCCCCTTAAGTGAAGTGAAGGGCTACGTGTTAGTGTCTTGATAGCATGGAAAGCTGTGGAGAGAAAGGCTTAAGCAGAGTGCTTGGGGGGTGAAGCTGGCTGCAGAGGAACGCGGAAGGCAGGAGCCAATGACGGAAGGGGTGGAGGAGCAAAGCGCTCCACTCACGGCAGCTGGGTAGTACCCGTGGTTGTCGGCACTGACTGATTTACTATGTCCCTGACACATTCAAAGCGTTTAAGTGAGATATAAGCACCCAATTCAACAGGCACTGTGATGACCCTTGTTCTACAGAAGAAACTGAAACATAGAACAAACAGATGATGTTCCTGTCATGCCTGGCAGCTGCCACGTCACATGTGCTTAGCACCACTATGCTCTGGGTAGACCAGATGGACAGCTATTTCAACATACAAGTTTGGGTACCAGCAAAGGAGCTGGAAAGGCTCAAAAGCATTTTGAACCACATAGAAGATAGAAAGAAGATAGAATTCGGTCGCATATTGGTCACAGAGATATGGGGAGACAATGTCAGGGACATTGCTGGGGTGCCAATGACACCAAGGGTGACATTCCCCAAAGCTATAAGGCAATGAAAGATAATCAGGGTTTTGTCTCTTAACACCGGTGCAAGAGGCAGGGGACTATGGGTTCCTTGACTCCTACAGAGCACTGATCTGCCTTAGTGATATCCTTATTTGTGTCTGATTCTGTAGCAAGGCATGGCTTTATTCTGCCTCAAGGTCCTGGCTTTTCCTGTGTGATTATGTTATAATATAGCTGTGTGCACATGGCAGGAGGACCCATTCTGGAGGTAGGAGAGTCCTTGGCCCTCCTCAGCCAGGATGTTAGCACCCAACAATGACAGGATATGTGTAGGCCCTGCTGTCCATGGGGTAAGGGGTGGATAAGAGCAGAGAGTTTTGAGTCAGACTCCAAATGCTACCACTCACAAGTCATGAGATTATGTCCTTGAACAAGTCATGACTCCTCCTAAACCTCTGTTTTTCTATCTGAGAGGATGCAATGAGATAATACACATGAGGTGCCACCTGGCAATGGCAGTCCCTATTATCCTAGTGGTGACTGTAGGAGATGATTGCTCTTGGATTATTAAGTCCATGCTCAGATCCCTGGACCTGTAGAAATTCCTTCTAGTTTCCTCCTCTTCTTGCTGTCCTGATGCTGGGACCTCTCTCATAAGATAAGTGAGCAAAAGCCATGAGGACAGTTGTTATAGTCAGGGGTCGCAGGGAGAAAGATTACAATCAGGACACAGAATTTATAATATTATTTATGATGGTCACCCAGTGTTAAACACAAGAAAGTGCAGGAAATCTGTCCACAACACCAAAGTCTGTGCTGGGAAGGCCCAAAGGCCAGCGGGAAAGCTAGAAAGTCTCTGCCAGCAGGATGAAGGATCTGTGCTAGTAGGTTGAGGGTTCTATAGTGGAGCCAAAAAGTGACGCTCAAATGAGGACCAGGGCTTCCCCCGAAAAGTGCCACAGCCATCCTCAGCGACAATGAGGTCCTGAGCTCCTCCAATGATGAGAACAGTTGAGTACATGTCAGGAAGCCAGCATGACAACTTCTCCTGGAGTTTAAACAGCGACCATCTTCCCCTCCGGAGCCAGGAAGCAACACTTGATATAAGGACCAGAGTGCCCCAAAGTGAACCACAGCCACTCTCAGCGACAAGGTCCCGAGCTCCTCCGATGATAATGGCCAAAGTCATATTGGGGAGCCAGCCTGACAAGCTCCTCCAGGAGAACCAATGGCTCCAAACAACAGCACTCAGGAGAACCCACAATGCCCTGCTCTTCCCCTCCACATCTCTTTTTATGCTGGTAACTTTCCTCAGGTGGGCCATCTACACTCAGCACCATGCTGATTTAATTCAGCTGGTGCCAAGTTGACCACCAGTTTTTAATCCATAACAACAGTCTAAGATCCATCCCAGACAGGACTGCTCATCATCTCGAAGATGTCCTGCCCTGTTCAGCTACTGTACACAGGCCTTCCACGTGCTTCCTTGTCAGTGAAGGAAGTCCCATCTATGCAGCTTGCCTAGTGAGAAGGAGTGTTAAAGGGATGAAGAAACTTGTTTGAAGAAAGTCTTAGAAAATGGAAAGTATTTTTTTACACAGAAAATGGATTAAACATCTTTTTCTTTTTGCACTGAGTCTTCTTTCCCCAGTGTGGGTTCTCAGGGGGAAATGACCTCCTGTCATTCTTGAGTCTTTTCTTGAGAAGGACGTGTTCAGGGACTTTACCGAGGGCTTTAGAAATTCAACCCATATCAGAAGGTGGTGAGTCTATGAGATGTGGCCACTTTGGGGAGAATAAACAAAATAGGAGGCCAATTCACTTATGCTGCTGCTGTCTAGGACACTGGAGATGTCTCACATGTAAAGTCGGAGAGGAAATGGCATAGGATCGTCCCTTTGATCCTGATACCATAGACTGATGGTTTGAAGAAAAGTAGAATTCCTGGATATTGCAGGCTTCCAGCCATGAAACCTTAGTGTATTCATCAACTTTCCCATCGCCGGGACCCAATACTGACACCCACAACTTAAAGGAGGAGAAGTTTACTTTGGCTCACAGTACAGAGGATTCAGTCCATGGTCATCTGGCTCCAAGCCAAGAACATCATGGTAGGAGGGTGTGGCGGAGCAAAGCTGTTTAGTTCATCATGACTGGGAAGCAGAGCAGGGGAACAGCACCAGAGAGGAGGGGCAAGGAACAAGATATAGACTCAAGGTCGCTCCTCCAGAGATACCCAGAGGTTTGCTTTAGAAATTTCCTGGCCGTGTCTTAAACCAATCAGGTTGACTCAGTTAAAGTTAACCGTGGCACCTGGGGAACACAACCATGCCTGATTAGGAAATGGGTTCTCATGAGGAAGGGAGTCCTGCACAAGTGAGTCTTCCTCCTCTTCTGTGGTCCTGGCACCAGCAGCCCTCAGAAATAAGCCTAGTGCCTTTGCTAAGATGTCCAAGGTTCTACCCCTACATACAAACGAGAAGCTAAGTTCCCCTGAGAGAGAGAGGAAATACCCATGTGCGATCAGTTTATAAGGAAACATCCATTTTCTTGACAGGAAAAAGAAAAGAAATGAAACGGAACACACACTTTGTGTGTACTAGGGCAAAGAGACGACAAAACAAAACACAGCCGTGCACCTGACCCCTAGCTGCCCTTCACTAGGACGAGAGGGTCGTGTCTGGAAACCGCAGGCCAGGGCGTCATGAGGCACCCCTGCACCCCCATTTCCTGGAATCTGCTAAAAGAAAATGCCAAACCTGCCAAGATATTTGACTGAGGTTTTTAAAGAAAACATATTCTCAGTTTGGGTTGTTTTCTGAGGGGAGGGTTGGAGAGATGTGGTTTAAGGAAAAAAAATCGTCCGCGGACAGTTATGGAAATAATGACTCTTGCACTGTTCCACGTGTCTCTGGCTGTAGTAACAGGAAGTACAGTGGGACAGCGTTTGCAGGTTACCTGGAGAACACACGCGGCAGAGCAGGCTACAGAGCTGAAGGACGCCAGCCGAGGAAGCACCAGGCTGCGGCAGTTACCAAGGTAACGCCCCAGGTGGAGCCTGCATCGCGTTATTCACATGGAAGGTGGGAAGGTCTGATTTCCGGTCCTGGCTGGACTACATAATGAAACAGGAGAATCTGCTTTGCCTGATTTGTTGCCCACACTCCCTAGAGAGGAATGCTTCTCAGGTCTCTGATGTGCACCGCAGAGAAGCCCGGCAGATTTATCTTCATGCTCTCCTAATAAAGGAAGTCCCTTCGATGCCAACCCATGTCGAAAGTGTCTGACTTGACCTTGAAGGTTTTCGAGCTGAACTGCAGAGAAGAAAGGCATAAACAGCTTACATATCACTGGGTAAACCCGAAAAATAACACTAAAAATTCTAAAGAACGATTGCTTAGCTACTCACCCATCCTCATTGGCTTTTCTCTCTGGTGGTGTCTCTGTGGTCACACTACATGGTGTCATGTGTGTGTCACCCTCTAATTATTCTGGGAAAGATCAACTGAGGGTATAGTACATTTGGTTTTATGTGTTGGGTTTAAGGCTTATTTTACTTAGTTACCTTTGTTGATGCAAGCAAGGCCTTAAATTCCTGAAGAATGCGTTGCAACATTCATTCATGGGGTCATTCATTTCTTCAGCTCATCGACCTGTGTATCTGCCATGTATCTGACACTGGACCAGACTCTGGGTGTCCCCAGATGCGTAAGATCCCAGCCCCGAATGCCAAGACATCCCAGCCATGCAGAGACATCCGTAATTTGTGGGAAGTCACAGGGCAGTAGCAACTCTCTGTGGCTATTTCCAGACAGGGACAGGAACCATGTGGGTCCTGGGGGATGGGACACACTCTGCAGGGAGAACTGGAGGCAAAGGGGCTCCAGGCAGGTGACTTCCCAAAGGGGAGGGCGCAGGAGATGCAGAGTGGCGGCAGTGCCCATCACGCGGGCAATGCAGCGTGGAGCTGTGTGGGCTGTGGTGCCAGGGAGTGGCAGGTGAATCCCGGCAGTGCTTTGGAAGAGATGAGTTCGGGTTTTTTTTGTAGTAACCGAGAAACAAACATGTGTGACTGGGGCAGAAAATAAGAGATCTGGTGAGAAAGATGAGTCCACTGTGGGTGTGAAGGACACACTGAAGAGGTGGAGGAGAGATGCCGGGATTAGAGACCAGAGATGCACGTAAACCGAATTCCCAGAGGGAAGTAGCGATGCTCAAGAAAGAAAAGCTAGGAGGAGGGTAGAGCCCCGGTACTGGGCTTGGTCTTGGCTCTATACTTGGCAGCTGTGGGACCAGGACCAAGAGATTCAAGGGACGTGATTCAGCTCCCCTGGGGCAAGCATAGGGGCTGAGCAAATGCAAAGGTTTATACTGCAGCACCCGTCGTAAGCCACCAGAGACGTCACAGGGGGAGAGGACCTCTCCCTGAGAAAGCGAACCTTCCAAAGTGGATACGACCTTGGTGCTGCTGGTTCTCACACTTCAGTGTGGGTCAGAACCCGGATGATTCAGATGAGTCCAGAGTTGCCTCTGTCACTGCCCAACACTTTGTAAAAACCTAATCTTATATCTGGAGCATGGTCCAATTGGAGACTGTTATGGTTTAGATTGAAAATGTCCCCCCAAAGTCTCAAGAGTTCAAGAGCTGGGCTTTTTGGAAGATGACGGGGTCATGAGGGCACTGTTTTCATTGGTAGATTAATCCACTGAGGCATTCACAGCTGAATATGCTATTAGGATGGGGGCCTGGTTGGAGGTGGGTCACTGGGATGTGACCTAGAAAGGTGGTATATTCCTGTCCCCAGTTCATTCCCATTCATATTCTCTCTCTCTCTCTCTCTCTCTCTCTCTCTCTCTCTCTCTTTCTCTCTCTCTCTCTGTGTTTTTCTGTCACACACACACCCCTTCCCCCAGCTGCCATGGGTTAAGAAGCTTTCTTCCTCTATGCCCCTTCACCATGCTATTTCTGTCTTGGAGCCAGCCAACCATGGACTAACCCTACTGAAACCATGAGCCAAATCAGTCTCTTCTCATTTCAGTTGAGGGTATTGGGCGTTTTGTCCTAGAAAAAGATAAGTAACTAATACAAAGGCAGATTGTAGGAACCTGAAGCTCAGAAGAGTTGGTTTGTGTCCAGCCTGAAGGGCACATGCCAGGCATGGATATGGTTTGGGTGTGTCCCTGAGGGCTTAAGTGATTGGAACTTGGCCCTCAGTGTAGCAGTGTTGAAATGGGTATGGAATCTTTAAACATGGGCCCTTGTTACGAGCTGATGAGTTTCTCCTGGGACCCTGGTTCATCTTCCAGAGAGTATGATAAAGAAACAAGCACAGCCCTTCCCCCATCTGCCCTGGGGCTTCCTGTCTCAGCCAAGAGAGCCCTCAGGAGACCTACCCCAGGCTATTTGGAATTTTAGCCTCCAAAACTGTAGGCTAAATAAGCATCTTTCCTTTACGAAGGACTCGGCCCAGGAATTTTGTTATAGTAATGGGAACTGATCAACACACTGGCCATCTATCCAGGGGTCATCTAACAAGTGGGCCCTGATGCACGTCCCTCTTTCCACTTGCCTTAGTCCCCCTAACTTGATGAGAGCTTGTGGAGCTTCAAGGGTCCCCAAGAACCACTAGAAGCTGGTCGGAGGTGGCCAGGGTCCTGCAGTCCCCACTGCCCTCAGGAGTTGATCTTTTCCCAGAGGCCCCTGGGGGAGGGGCTGTCATCAGAATCCGGGTCCCACCCTCCCGGATTCCGGATCGGCTGCCTGCAGGAGGAAAACACATGCTAAGAAAGTAGATCAGCACCCGGCCTCCTCGCTCTTCTACCTTGGAGACCCTGGCAGCGCTGGCGGCTGGGCACCCGGGTGCAGGGGGCGCTGCCAGGTGCAAGGACAGGCAGCTGGTTGGCACCAGGCTTCCCAGCTCTTGAGGGCGTGAGCAGACCCCTGCAAGCCCACTGCCCTCCCTCGGCTGCCCCCCGCGGCGGCCTGGGAAAGGAGCTGGCCTGGCTTTGAGGCCAACAAGATAGGAGCCTGACAGAGCTGTGCAAGCAGCAGCCCGCCCAGGTTTCGGGGTCATCGGCGCCACCTGTGGGCGGACAGCGGTATCGACGCCACCTGCCCGGTGCCAGGTCCCGCAGGGTCAGTCCTGGGGCCGACAGCCAACGCAGCACCTGGAAAATGGGCCGCGGGCGCCTGCATCGGGGTCCCAGGGCGCCTTAGCATTGGGCGGTGCTGAGCCCGGTGCAGACCTAGGCTGCTCCTGCCCGGCGCGCTGCAGGACTCGGTCAGGATGTGGGAAGGTGGAAGCAGGCGGGCGGCAGGAAGGGGCCTTAGAAGAGCAAACGGAGCCGCTTGGGAAACTCTCCCTTCCAAGGCTGGGCCGAGTCACGCAGTCCGAAATGAGACTACGCTTGGGAGACAGCGTGGAATAGGGCAGAGATGGTCCAGACCCTGTCGCTGAGAAGTCATCACACGAAGAGGGCTGACGCCAGGCGGTTCCGGGGTGCACAGGTGCAATTCCTACACTCGGGGCAGCTGAGGCAGGAGGATCACAGGTTCAAGTCCAGCCTGGGTAACTCTTAGCGAGACCTTGGCGCAGAATAAAAAATAAAAAAGAATGGGGATGTAGCTCAGTGAGAAGGTCCTGGGTTCAATCCCCATTGCACAAAAATTAAAAAAGCGAGAAGAAAGCAAAAAAGGACTGAGCTGCAGCTCAGTGGTGGAGCAGCGGCCTGTGTGTGAGGCCCTGAGTTCAACGGCCAGATAGCAAAACAGTAAGAAGAAGGAGGAGGTGAAGAGGGGAGGGGGGGAGGGGAGGAGAGGGGGGAGGAGGCTCCGAGCCTGCAAATTCAGGTGAACGGGGAGAGGCCGAAAGTCCAGAGGAGGCCTCCTCAGAGAGGGAAAGTCTGCACAGGCGTTCAGAGCTCAGCTCGCTATACCCGGCCTCTAAATGACTCCAGAGAGCGGAGCGGAACCTTGAAGACACGAGGACCTAGGACCGAGGACGAAACGGGCGAATAGGAGCCCGAGCCCTTGGGCGCCCGGGCGGCGGCGCGGATGCGCGGGGCTCTAGCGCCACCTGGTGGAGCCGGAGAATTCCTCCTCCCCGACGGGCGGGCGCTGGAGCTGGGGGCGCAGGGTGTCCTAGAAGCGGTACTGCGACGTCCTCTCCTCCTTAGGGGACCCTGTCCAGTCACGAGGGCCAGCGACTGCAGACCCTTCCCCACCCAGGGTCACTGAAAGGTGGTTTCAAAGAATGACAGCTTTGAGATTGTGGCGCACGAATGCGCGTGCGCGCACACCAGAGGGGTGCACAGGTGTCTGCGCGCGCGCACACACACACACACACACACACACACACACACACACACGGTGCCCCATGTCCTGGACGCGCGGTGCCCCATGTCCTGGACGCACAGGTACCTCTGCACACACACACACGCACGCACACACACGCACACGCGGTGCCCCATGTCCTGAGAAACCTCGGCCCTGAGGATCTGCTGGCAGAAGCCGCCTTAGCTAATGAAATCCCTTCTCGCCAGCCTCAGACGGGCTGCGCCCACCCGCCCGTGGAGAAGGCCGCCTGGGGTCTCAGGCCGACAGCCCGGCCTCGGGGCCAACGCCACAGCGCACTCCCCGGGGTTGCTGCCCCTCAGCGAGCGCCAGGCAGCCTCGGTCCTCTGAGCCCCAGGGTTCACCCCGGGCAGCTGAGTTACAGCAGAGCAGAGCGGGTGGGTTCAGAGCAGCTGGAGAAACAGACAAGGGAAGGGCCAGGTGTGCACGGCCCGACGGCGGCAGGGAGGGACCGCTCCAGCGGGCAGGCAGCCTGGGTGTGCGCACACACTCCCTTACAGTGCGGCGGGCAGGCGGCCTAACCGCCTTCAGCCCCTCGCTCTGCAAAACGCAGAACCTCGCAGCGCACCCTCGCACCTGCGGTGGGGACCCGAGACCGCCGTGCGCTCCAGGCAGCCTGCTTCGGGCAGTCCTGCGAGGTCACAGCCTGCAGGGGACCGGCACTGGGTCCCCACCCCCGAAAACTAAAGCAGCCTTTATTAACCGGACCGAGGGTGGGCGCAGCCGCTCTCTTGCTAAAGTCCCTGGCGCTGTCAGCTGCCCTTTGCCTCACCTGGCCGTCTCCCTCTCCCCTCCACCATCCCCTCAAAACTCCTCTGAAACGAGCTTTCCTTTCCTACACACCTGTCTCCCTCTTCACTCTCGCCCCGGGCCCCACCTCAGGCAAGCAGAGCAGCATGCTCCCTGCCAGCTCTCAGCTCCCCGACAGGTCCAAAACTACCAGGAATTTTCCCTGTTTAGCATAGAAATTAATGTCCTGAGTACTTCTAAGATTTTCTTTTAATTATGAATCATCGGCCCACTTGTAGCTTTTGCTAATTCTCCATCATCTATCCGTGGTTACTCACTGCTATATCATTTGTATAATCAATGACTTAGAAGCCATCAAAAAAGTCCATCAGCAAGAGACAAGCTCAATAAAATATGGCATATAAAAGTGATGGAATACTGTGCAGCCCTGAAAATGAATCCAGACACTTTCTACTGCTATACAAAGTCTCTGAGTTACGTGGAAAAGGCAAGACACACAGCAGTGTGCTTGTTCTGTTTGTACAAGATGTGAAAGAAGGTAGGAGTTTGTTTTCACGTTTCCTTGGGAAAACATTTCTAAAGCATTAAAAAGATAAGTGCAGTGTAATAGCAGCTGTGATACAAGGATCTGGGACTATGGAGACAGGAATAAACTTTTTCACTGTAATCACTTTGTGTGTTCTGACTTTTGAATTTTGAAATCAGGCTAGCCATGCAAAAATTAAAATTAAGATAGAATTAAGCAAGTGACACAGGAATGGCGCATGCTCGGGATCTGGAGATGCACCGTCAGTCCCTCAGCCCTCTAGGCGTTCCTGAGGCGATTCCCTCCTCATTGCCTAATCACCTCTTTTTAAACCTTTTTTATTTGTTCTTCTTAGTTACACACAAAAGTGGGTTTCTCATCAGCTCTGAACGCCCCCCCAACTCCCACCTGCAATTGTCCCCTGCCGAGGGACCGAGTCCAGCACGCACTCGGGACAAACCGCGTCCTTGCTGCAGCTGTGCGTGCAGGGCCGGGGCCGCCTGGGTGCCGCGCTTGCGGCTGTGCGCTGCCCCAGGTAGGGCGCTGCTGCTGCCATCCATGCCGCGGTGCAGCCACGGCCTCCGCAGCCTCTGCCACCAGCCGTGGGGGTGGCAGGAGGGGAGGAGATTCCGACCAGAAAGGGGCTCGGGGGGGCAGAGTGAAGGCGAAGCCAAAGGCCCTGGGGAATAAAACTGCGCGGCGGTGCTGGGACGGTGCTGGCTTGTGCCGGCTCTGAGATTGGCCCTGACCCTTCCGCCAGTTCCTCCCGGCAAGGGCGGACAGGAGGAGTAACCAGGTCAAGGTTGCATCAAGGTCACGGATGAGGCAGGACACGTGGCCAGGTGCCAGGTGGGGTCACAGGACGCGGCAGATGGACCTGAAGCCGGTAGGGTTTGAGCACAGCCGGAGGGAGTGGGGGGGAACGTGCTTGAAACCCCCGTGCTGGAGAAAGAGCAGGCGCGAAGGGCCAGAGCGGGCACGGCCAGCAGGGTCAGCAGGTGGCCAGCGAGCCGGGCTGGCGAGGGGAGCAGCGGGCGATGGGTCCCGCAGATCTCAGGGCCACGCCAGGGCGAGTCCAGCTTTGCTCCTCCTGGGTGAACCACGCCCCACCGGGGCACTGGAGAAGAGAGATGCAGTGGGATGAAGGTTTGGAAAGGACGAGGAGTCTAGCTGCCGTCCCGTGAGCAGAACCGGGGTGTGGAGGAGAGAGGAGAGGGGAGGGGAAGGGAGGGAAGAGGGGGAGGGGAAGAGAAAGATGCTGCACCCACTGTCCCGGACTGCTGCAGGATTCTGCCTCCCCTGCCCACTGCCCAAGGACAGGGCACAGCCCCTCTGTCAGCTGGGCTCTTCGCCTTGTGACTGACTTTGGCTCTGGAGTGATAAGCAGTCATAAGCTTTGGGGGCCACTGCCTGGTTGGTGCCTGCATTTTTTTTTTTCCTTTCCACAAGAAAGAACATTTGAAACAAGGGATTCTCCTCAGCCCAGGCCCAAGACTCAGAAAATGCACAGAACAGAGCCGCAGCAGCTGATCACAGACTCGGAGGCCGTGTGGGTGAAAAGCAAACGTTTGTTGTCACACACCTCTGAGATTGGGGGGGGGTGTTTGTTACTGCAGCAGAACTGACCGATACAGAGGTTGCAGAGAAGGCAGAGGTACCAGTGGAGGAGGGGAGAAGAGGGCTGATTGTGCACACTTCCTGAAACACAGAGCCAACCGGATTTGAATCCGAT
>RJWT010021807.1:0-17437 GCA_004365215.1 Cuniculus paca | reverse complement strand
TTTTTGGTCTTTTTGAGACAGGGTCTTACTATGCAGGTCAAATTGGCCTTGGGCTCACTTTGTAGCCCAGGCTGGTCTTGAACTCACGACAATCCTCCTGCCTCAGCCTCCCAAGTGCTGGGATTACAGGAGTGCACCACCACGCTGGGCTTGTCTCTTTATGACTGCCCCATGATGGTGGCAGATCTTTCCTAGAGTCTTTGGCAGTGTGCATACTCTTCCTCTTCAGCACACTTCCTGCTTTCTATTGCAGTGATTATTTTATATGATTATCTTCTATGTTGGACTAGGAGTTCTGCCTGTTTCATCATTGTTTCCTTGATGTTTCCATACATAGTATCTAATTTTTAATAAGCATGCAGGGAAGAAAAACAAAGGAAATGAAGGGAGATGAGAGCAGGGACAAGAGAAAGAAAGCGAGAAAAATGGGCAGCCTCTCATTCCTATTTAACTTTGACTGAGGTGCACATGTGTCCGTATGCATAAGGACTGCGATTATAGGAAACAATTAAAGGATAGGGGGCTTTTGGCATAGTATGGTTAAAATTTAGAATTAGCAAGGCTTCCCTCAGTGGATTGGGCAGACCGGCTCTACTGGCCATAGCCATGGATGCAGAGAGTAGTAAGAATTTAGTGCCACTAGAGTTACCCGATTTGTTCCTGACTCGCATGGAATTAGTGTGAATCTTTTTCAAGCAATTTCTAGTGTGTGGTAGACCAGCCAAAGTCCAAGGAACACAGAGCACTTTGTGAACCTTACAGGATAGGTGAGGGCAAAAGGACCGATCACTCTGCTTCTCATCACAGTGGCCCAGGTCCTCACCCACACAGCCCCGGCACAGCCAGCAGCATGCTGGGAGGATTCCCTTCCACACAGTGATGACATTCAGCTAAGCCACAGTTTCCTTGACCCAGGAGGAAACCCTTGTGGTTTGGGGTTAGGGGTGCGGCCCAGCAAGCGTAGATTTTTTCCCTGTTGCCTGATAGCTTTAAATTGCAACTTCTTTTTTAATTTTCCATTATGCATCAAATACATCTGTGCCAAACTGGACAAATGTATTCCGTCTGGAAGGAAGATCCCAGACAGCTGTAAATTAGAGTTTGTGTACAGAGATTCCAAAAATGTGGCCTCATGGTAGGGTGTCCCTAAGACCAGTTACCTCCTCCACAGTCTGCTTGGTGGCTGCTGGCTTTGGCCCAGTGCCTCTGTCAATAGATTTTGCTTTGTATTTGGAAACTCTGCCTTTCCACCAAGTCACCACAGAGTTGCTGAGTTGCTTATGCAGCTCTGCTGGACAGAATTGTCCAGGTAGCCCCCAGTGCTTCTGGGAAAGGCATTTGACTGAGGGCTAGCACAGCAACAGTGAGGACCCCAAAGCTAGTTTCCTCTCAAGCTAAAGCACAACCCAGGAAGACTCTCCCCATTTTCTTCCCAAATGAACATTAAAAGCTATCATGTAACACTTTTAAAAAACTGTTGAGGTTTAAAGAGTAATATGTGCTCAATTCAGAAAACTTAGAAAATACAATAAAAAAAAAGTCATTGGTAATCTCACCCTTCAAAGATGAATATTATTAATGTTTCACCATGACTTCCTTTCCATTCTAAGGAACTATTTTTTTAAAATGTAGGAGTCTTTCAAAAGTTGGTTGAGCCCAGTTCCTGTAGCTGCTCTTCACATTATCCAATTAGTGCTTTCCTCTGAAGGACTGGAAATTGTTAGTTATTCCACACAGGGAGTCCAGCCGGTAGAGCTCTGCCCCTTTAACTCCTCCTCACTAAAGAAGTCACACAGCGTTTGTGTCAGCCAGTCCCAGAGGGAGCTGACCTTGGGAAACAGAAGGTGAAGGGGGATAAAGTTCTCATAGGCACATAGCCAGATAGCAGTGAAGAGTGGTACCAGGCCCTTTATAAGCTGCCCCACAAGGAAAAAGGAGTACATGTCAAAAAGACTGTTCTAACCCTGACTTGGACTTTTTCTTATTAAAGCTCTACTTCTCTGATTTCAGTCCTGTCTTCCTATTGCCAGCATCTATGTGTGCTCTTTCCTGTTCAGACAGGGGCAGACTCTAAAGTGCTCATCTGGTGATAGGTTGGGACAGTAACTGGATGGATTGGCAGAAGCAGAAGGCTATTTTTACTTTTCTGCTTATTTTTCCATCATTCGTGGCACCGAGAAGGTACCTAGTAAATATCTGTCAATGGACTGATACAGTGAAATTTGAGAGTAGTATCTATGGAGGGAGAACACTGTGGCCAGAGCCTGCTGGCATACAGTTGTGACAGACCCACAGTGGCAGAAGGGGCTTCCAGCTTTGATGCTGAGTCCCACCACACTCTTAGGAACAGAGGAGAAGGAGCCAGTGATGACTCTACCAGCTGCCAACCTGCCCAGGCACTGCCTGCGCCGGTCATTCAGCCTCTCTCTGAGCCACACAGCAACAGACCAGGCTTTTTCAGAAAATTATTTTTTCCTTTCTTGCTTTCCATGGAAACTCAAAATAGCAACAACAACAAAAAAAAAGCCAGGCTCCCTGCCTGCCTGCAAAACTATGCAATGACCACCATGCGGGGAGGTGGGTAACAGACACCACTGCAACAGCATTCTAATTGGAGACCGTGCATCATGAGATGTGAGTGGGTTTTAAAGTTGGTGTGATTTTTCTAATTTAGAAAAGTGGGTTCCCCAAGGTCTTGGAGTTCATCTTGCCCTTGATGACCTGGTGCCTCAAAACCAGTTGCCTAGAGGCCCAATGTGCCTAGAAAGGAACAATAGGAAGGGGGCAGATGCCGCCAGGAAAATGATGTCAGAACAGTGTTTTTGAAGTGCACCAGGGTCAGGTTGTGTGTGCCCTATAACCATAGGACAGTCTGGCAGCATGAACAACCCAAAGCCCAGTGTGGTCATCACACAGAGCCCTGCAGACACCCTTCCACCTCCCTAACCCTTCATTTCCTCCACTGTAAGCCAAGATGGACTAGGTTGGTGGTGAACCCAGGACACACATGCCACAGTGAGCTGTTTATATTGAACGCTCTAAAAGTTCGCCATTACCAGACTACGTGATTTCCGCAGGAGCAACCTCTCCCAGGCTGAGCTTACTTGCCCACACCTGTGCGAGTCTGTGTGTTCTCTCCCTCCCCTTGTAACTGTGGTATGCTTTACCTTGCAGCTGGCTGGATCAGCCGTCATTGTATTTGGACTATGGTTTCGGTTTGGAGGCACCATAAAAGATTTATCGTCAGAGGACAAGTCCCCAGAGTATTTCTACATGGGTGAGTGACTTCAGCTTCCCTGAGCTTTAGCTCAGGTATGGCTGCCCCATGGCTCAGAACAAAAATGGAGCTTGGACTTTGATGGACGGAGGTAGCACAAGGGCAGGGAAAGTCAGAAAGAGCAACACTTGAGGCCCTGGACACTCTGTCTGGCCCTTTGGGATGTGCCCAAGCAAGGCAGGTGAGAGATTCTTATTTAACCCTCCCTTGCCTTGCCTGTTCCATTCCCCAAGATCAAGCAAGGCCAGTGCAGGTGAGACTGGCCTTTTGTGCTACAGAGAAAAGATCTCAAGGAAATGTAACTAAAATTCATTTCAAAGAACAAGAAAACTCCCTTTACATGCTGAGTCAAGTGAGTACACATAACTCTGTTATTTACTAGTCTATCCAAGGTGACACAGGGTCCCTGCCAGGTCAGGGTTTTATTTTGTGGTGGAGGGGAATGTAACTCAAAACGAAGAGAGATGACTCAAGGTTTGGAGATGCTAATCTTAGTCCCTCTAGGACTAGCGACTGCAGAAAGTAGGAGAGGAGAGAAGAGAATGGAAAGACCAGAGAGAGGGAACTAACGAGAGGGGACAGGAAGGCTGCTCTTGGAGAAGAGGTATTGGTGGGAGGGGCTGGCATTGTTGTCCTGGATTTAGCTCCCTTGACTACTTCTGAACCTCTCTTGTGGCCTTTTCTCATTCTCCAGCTAAGTGGTGCTGGACTCTACATTTCACAAATCCTGAGAGCATTGTCAGTGTTGGCAGTGCCCCTGCCTCACTGGCTATTTAAAGAACTGCTCTAGTCATAGAGTAAGCATCATTTTCTTGTGATGATCTCCATGTCTGGGAAGGAGAGAACTATACAGGTCATTGGCTCCAGATCCCAAGAACAGTGGGAGCTCTTCCCCAGAACAGAATCCAGCCCTCACTGAGAACTGTAGTCCTCACACAGGACCAGCTCAGCACTGGGTCACCTTTTCCTTCCTAACGCCCTTTCTGCACAGCGTCATCCCAAGAGGAGAACAGCTGTATCAGGGTACATTAGAGGACAGTAGCAGAAAACCTCCTAAAGATAGATAGTAATAAGAACATTCCACATTTCATGAAATCTTAGATGTAATCTTTTGTAAAGACACCCTTTTAGGTTACATTAAAAAAAGAAGTCATGTATAGGTAGAAATCCCCTATGATGAATGTGATCATTTTGTATACTAGATTGTACCAATAAATATGAATAATTTCTTAAAAAAGAAAACATGCTGCCAATTTCATTATGATATACCATAAAATATGAGCCCTAATTCCAGAATTGCTAAAATATTTTTAAAAATAAGAAAAAGAAACCTCAAGATTGATGAAGGTCTGCACATGGGGAATTTTCAGACTTTGCTCAGGACTCAGCAAAGCCACCAAGGACCCAGCTTCCTTCCCTGTCTCTGCTCTGCCATTCTCAGCAGGACCTCAGATATCTCCCCTCCTCATTCAAATATGGCCTGGTGAGTCCTCATACAGTACACATCCTCATACAGCAACATCCAGAGGAGAAAAAAGAAGTGTCATTTCATATGGCCCTTTGTAGGAATAAATAGAACCTTTTTTGCAGAACTTCCTCAAAAACACATTTCCCCTTGCAGCTTATTGTCAGCATTGTATTATATATTCATGCCTGATCCAAGCATGCCCAAGAAAATTACTATAACTAATATTCATGCCTGGGCCTGGACTGAGGCCCAGACTCCCCAAAAGGCTTCCAACACTTGGACAAGATTTGGATTTTGTGACAGAAAGAGAGCAGAGCAATCTGCCATAAAATAAACGCTGAAATATTCTTCTACTCACACAGTTTCCAGGTAGAAACCTCTTCCATCAAATCTAACACACTCACTTCCCTGAGGACTCCTAGTTCTGAAAGCTTCTCCAGAAGCATCTTCCTGTCCCAGAGCAGGACCCAAGTGTTCCAAGGACAAGCTTAGCCTATCCATGTCCACGAATTAGCCCATCCCTGGAAGGGGGCCCCAGGAACAAGCAGAGGAGAGAACGGAGAAGAAATGCATCTTCGAAGTCTCACTTAACACTATGGTAATGGGATTCTTTCCTCTCCAGACATATACAAAAGAAATGTTCAGTAATCAACTGCAGACAACAGTTACAGCATGTGGTAAGCACTATGTGAGAGGTGCAGACACAAACACTGAGTTAAAAACAGTAGAGAGCACTGGGGCAGGCTTCAGGGTAGGACACTGAAATAAGGCTTTGAAAGACTGTGGGTTTCAGATAGATTGAGTTAGGGAAAGCTTTATTCTTTTTTTTTTTTTGTACTGGGGATCAAACTCATGACCTCATGCTTGCCAGGCAGGCACTTATGTCACTGAGCTAAATCCCAGGCAAGAGCTTTATTCCTGACTCTGAGTTAAGGTTGGCAAGTGTAGAGCAGGTAGTTACCTTGTTTTTCTTCATCTTTGGAGAAAATATTTAACTGTTCAGGTTACTCTGGAGGAGTCTTCTTAACCCGATTCTTCCCAGCCATTTACAATGGGATATTCAAGGTAAACTTTATTTTCTCTCCCTACTTTGAGGTCAGTAATTACATGAGGTCCATCCCAATAAAACAGTGAAAGTCTATTGCTTCTGAAATTATAATGCTTGTTTGTAACTAGATGTCAACCAAATGGTAGCATTCTTGACTAGTAAAGCAAGAAGAATTTGAGTTAGGTTTTAAAGACCAGACTGGAAAGATGAAGGATGAAGACTACCAAGGTTGAGGGACAAGAATGCACAAGGCATGTCTATAGGACGGTGATGTGCAAGTCTAGAGTGAGCAGAGGCTCTTACTGGAGTGAGGAGTAGAGTATGATGGGAAGTAAGATTACGCTGAGGGAGAGGGACAAGTGTAAGGGTTAATTTGGTAAGCCCTAGAAAATTATCTGGGGGCTTGGAACAGGGTAGCATCTGTACTGCAGTTCACAAAGATTATTCTGGTAGTAGTAGAATGAGACGGGGGTCACAGGACAAAATAAACATGGCAAATTATTGATACAGTCAAGTCCAAAGAAATAAAGGTATAACTGGTGGTGATTGCAGTAGCAATTATAAACAGAGACAGAAAAATGAAAAGTGTTATTAAACATCATTAAACCTACCTAATCAAGCTCAGAGGCAGAAGGAATTCAAAAGGCAAAAAAGATCAGTGACAGACAGAACCAAGCTGTGCAGTGAAAATTCATGTGTTTCAGGTAAAAATTGAGTTACAGTGGAAGGCATCTCCAGTGCCTCAGAGCAAGGGGTGGTTCTGTGGACCTCGGTACGGCAGCCAGCTCTGGGGGTGGCCTCTGTCTGAACTGATCCAGAAGCAAAGTACTGATGGCAATTTCACGGGTATAGATTTGGATTCAATGTAAGAAAATCGTTTCAATGATTTGATAACCCAAATAAAGTGACCATAATCCAGTCTGGAGCCATGAATCGGACCTCCTTCCTCTGGCAACATTCTTAGGTGAGTTTGCTCTCCACATGATAAAACAGCTGCCAGTGGCTGTGGGTTCCTAACCCTAGAAGAAGAACATGCTTCTGTAGTTCCAGCAGATCCACCTAAGGTCCTGACCCTCTCATTGGCAATATTGTGTCTAGTACCCAATCCCAAACTAGTCATTGTAGCCAGCTGCTGGTTGGCTCAAACCTGGCTTCATGAATACCTTAGAACTTGAAGTGAATCAGCTTCAGATTGAGAATGGAAGAGTCTCATTTATCTAATAGAGAAAAAGAGTGGATTCTGGGCAGGAAAGACAATAGTCCCCAAGAAGAGTCTGAATCATGCTTTTCTTTTGTGGCACAGGGCATGCATGTGGGTTTACCCACCTTTAGCTCATCCTTAGCCACATCTTCTTTTTCCAATTCCACCCAGAGTGGCTGCTGGAGAGGATGCTTGTGGTCAGTGCTAAAAGGATAGACGTGGGTTGTCATAGAAACTTAGCACTAGGCAGAATAGGAAAACTAAGGATCCGAGGGCCAAACAATTAAGACTGGCAGTCATCATAGTTGCCCACCTCTTCCTTGGGGTGGGGGTAGAGGCCTCAGCCCAAAACCCAGGTCTGCTGACATGCAGGCCCGTGGTTGCTTGTTCCCCACTGCTGCTTCTTGATAGTGTCAGTGAAGACTCCTTGTGAAATTAGAGACCTTATCTTCACTTAAAATATTTCTTTTAGAAGAGCAACATACATATTTGTAGAAATTAATTTTTTCCTAAAAAAAAATTTTCCAAATAAGAAAGATAACTGCTCTCTGGCAATAAAACAAGAAGAAAAATACACTGGGACACCATTTCTGTTACTTTGTGTCATACAGTTTAAGGTAATAGGACTTTAAAAAGAAGCAGGCCCAGTTTTGAGAAAACCTCACGGGGGCTCCTTCCATTGATCTGTGTGCCCTTTCCAGAACAGGTTCCAGAGCAATCAGCTCATTAAACTCATATCACCTTTTTGTTAAAGAGTCTCCTCAAGAGGTTTGGCACATTCAAGTGGTACTGAAATCATTAAGTCTTCAGCTTGGCACTGTAGCACACATCTGTAGTCTCAGCTATTTGGGAGGCTGAGGCAGAAAGACTACTAGTTCAAGGCCCGCCTGGGCAACTTAGCAAAACCCCATCTCAAAATAAAAAAGAAAAGGAAAGGGAGGAAAGATACAAGAAAGGGAAAAGGAAAAGGAAAGAAAAAGGGAAAGAGAAAGCAAAGGAGGCCTCCCTGCCAAGAGTCCTATTCTGAGAGGTACTCCAGGAAAACATGTCATCCTGCTCCCTACTTCTGGGTAGATGACCGCCAAACTTTGTTGAAGTAATTGTCCCATCTTTAGGAGGATACTTTCCTTTCTGACATCCTTGGTTCTCCCTTCCCGGTGATAGAGTTTCACTTCCTATGGTAAAGGCCCATGCATGACTTCTAAGCCTGGGGAAGTAGTAAATCCTAGCCCAGGGCAGAAGGACCCAGCTTTGGCAAATGAAGACAACCATAGAGGGCAGTCAGACTGACCATTCCTGCTGCATCATCCCTCAGCCCTCTGGGTCCAGGCCAAAGTCTAGAGGCTGATCCAAGGTCTCTGTGTCCCTGGGTTGCTAAGGTGGGGAAGGGAAAACCTGACAAGAGTGGAACTGGCAGCAAGAAGGCCAAGGTTACTTGGGGTTTCCTAGACCTTCTCCACTTTAGTCTCTTGCAGAAAACTTGAGAGAAGACCCCACATCGTGTAAATGCCAGTAACCTGTCCATCCAACTTCCTGTGAAAATCTGTCTCTGGGCTGGCTTTTGGATCTTTCCAGGGTCTTCTTTCTAGGCACACAGAGTGGGGAGCCATCCCCTCAGCCCTCGTGAGGCTGGAGACTGCGTGCTGGAGAGCATGAGGTCATGTCTGCGAGCAGAGGATGTGAGCAGGTTTCTCCATGGAGGGGTTGCCCACACAAACAGGAACCACTTGGCTCTCCTGGGTCACAGCCTGGCTGCAGCTGTCTCTCCCTGTGAAATTCAGAGTCCCACAGCCTGGCCTGGGTGGTGGCTGGAGGCTAGGTGTAAGAAAAGTGTTTCAGCGGTGAAAACTAAGGGGCCGGCTTGCTTTTTTAAAAACTGACTCATCTGGTAATATTCTTTAACTTCTTGGTTTTCATTTCTACCTGACAGCCATGGTAGCTGGATTACAGAGAGGCACTTTGTCTTGTAGTGTTAAGACAATATCTCCAAATCTTTATACAAGACATTAGTCATTAACTGGTTCCATATTGCAGATAACAACACTGAAGAATGAAAACCTCATATAGTTGAGGTTGGTGGGCCTTGATTTCTGGCTCCCAGCTCTGTACTTTGAGAAAGACCAGGAATCATCAACTCTAGATACCTCAAGCACTTTGCTCAAGAAAAGGCTGAAGAACCTTGCTCCCATTCAAAAGTAAACAGATTTCCAGCTAAGACAGTCACTATTGTGAGCTGCTCTCCAAAGTGTACCCTTGAGTTAAAGGAGTGTGATTGGGCTTAACCCCAGTTTTACCCCTCAAAAGCTGGACAGTTGTAGGTACAGTGCTTCCTGCGTCTTGGGTTCCTCAGCTGTGAAAAGTGAAGGTGTATTTGTGCAGTGCCCACTGTGGGAACCCTCAGGAGATGCTGGTGTTTGCTGTGACTGTCACGGGACCCTGCCGAGGAAGGGGTTGTCTGCTAGGGGCATGACTGTGCAAGAATACAGGAAAAAGAGATAAAGTACTCTAGATGCCCTTTAGCCAGGATTAGAGACTAGTTTATAGCACTGAACTTCTCAGCCAGTGGGCCCTTGAGGCAGTAACATCTGTCAAGAGCGTAGTACAGGTGCTGTCCAGGCTAAGACACAAGGAAACAGTGCTTACTCCCAGGAGTGTTGAGTGACTCCGTAAATGAGACAAGTGAAGTGCCGAGAATAGGACTCAGTAGCTGACAGCTGTTGCTATTGCTAAAAGAGTGTCAAGTCTCTCCCTGTCAAATTCAGAGTCCCCTGAACTAAGTCCCAGCTAATATTCTAGATATTTACATACAGATGACCCCCAAGCCCATGGATTCCACATTTGCAAATTCAATGAAACACAGGTTTAAAATATTCCAAAAAATGCATCCATAGTGAACACAGACTTTTTTCCTTGTCATTATTCCCTAAACAAGGTGGTATAATAATTATTCACATAGCATTTACATTGTATTTGGTATTATAAAGAATATGGAGATTATTTAAAGTGTATGAATGTGTAAGCCGGGTGTGGTGGCTCATGCCTGTAATCCCAGCACTCAGGAGACTGAGACAGGAGGATCATTGTGAGTTCAAGACCAGCCTGGGCTACAAAGTGAGCTCAAGGCCAACCTGAACAGCATAGCGAGACCCTGTCTCAAAAAGACAAGGGCCAGGGATCTAGCTCAGTGGCCTACGCACCTGCCTGGCAAGCGCAAGGTCATGAGTTCAATCCCCGGTGCCACAAAAAAAAAAAATGTGTGTAGGTTTAGGCAAATACTGCATTGTTTTACAGAAGAGACATGAATATCCACTAATTTTGTTCCTGGGGATAGGGGGCCCTAGAACTAATGCCCTATGTATACAAAGGCAGGACTATAATTATATGTTTTCAGGAGAGGATGGGAGAGAGAGTCTTCATGCAGAAGCATAAAATTTTTAGTTGAAAATGGTCATTAGCAGGTTATAAAAAAACCATCTGCTGCCAGAAGTTACTCAAGGCAATGACCATGCCAGTATCCAGGCCCACCAAGAAGAAGCCATTTTAAAATGAGTTTATGCCAACAAGCCTTTAAGTAACCCTCTCAGTTCTTTGTTAGCTGAAATGATGCGACTTGCTCTAAAAGAAGCATCTGAAGCATGAGAAAGAAAGGATGGAATCATCGGAGAAGGTGTCCCAGTGAAAGTTCTTTCTTGTTGGTAACATGTCACTAAAGATCACTGGCATTACAAAGCTCAACTAATGAATGATGAAAATATAATTTCAAAGTTTTTTTCCTCTTCAAATCAAAGGAAATAGGACTCGGAAAGCATGAGGGATTTGGGAAATAGGTCATATGTCTGTCACACGTGCTCCTGTGGGAGGCAGAAGGCCCTAAAGAAACCATCTGTGAATTAAAATATGGCTGCAAATTAACTTATTCATTGTGGGGGGAGATCATATAAAGGATAAGGTATCATTGGACGCCACAGGTGGCCTTACGTTGTGCAGCATATTACAACCAGATTTGTTTGGAACAGGATTCAGCAAGCCCAAGAAACTTTACCACTGCAGAGTTCTGATTTCCTTCTAGCTCCACCGGTAGTGCTCATTTGGAATAGGAACCACCATGGCACACTCCTACATGAACAGAGCCTTACTAAGAAGAGGCCTTGGGAGTGGAGCTGCTAGGGCAGTTTCAGGCTGCTTTTGCCATGACCTCTGGGATTCTGGAGCCTGAGCATGGAATATGGTTCAAGTATGCATATTTTCTTGGAGAGTTCACTGTTTCAGAAGGGTAAGGATTGCTGCCTGAGAGATCAAGCCTTCTGTACCCTGTTGGAGCTTCTCAGTCCTCCTCAAATCCCTGGCTCCATGTTCACTGAGCCCCAGCCTGCTCTAGAGCACTCTTCTTTCTTTTATTCCAGGTCTTCTTAGGATGTAGAGGCTCCATTCTCATTTGCTTAACCTTAGAGAACTCAGCCCTATAGTGGCTTCATAGATATTTGCTGACACAGGTTCCCAGCATGTATCTCTGAACAAAGATAGGTAGTGAGGCAGCCAGTCAAAAACTTCTGATTTGACTTACCCTCTTTGTTCATTTGACCAACAAACACATATTGAGAATTCTGCCTATGCTGGCATATTCTAGGGAGGATGAATAAGGTTTCTTTGTGGACTTGAAATCTATACCATGGAAACCAACAAAGGTACCAATCAGAAAAGATCAGGGCATGGTCAGTGTCTTAGTTACTTTTCTCATTGCTGAGACAAAATACTCAACACCCAAAGGTAAAAGGGGAAAAGGTTTATTTGGCTCACAGTTTGTGGAGGTTTCAGTCCATAATTGGCTGGCTCCTAAGCAGGTTGGCATGGCAGATGGGCATTGCAGAGGAGAAATAGTTCATGGTAGGCAGAAGGTAGCAAAGAAAGCATGGGACCTTAGCAGCTTCTTTTTGTCCCTTTTATACTCTATCTGAACTACTAGAATTAAGGCAGTGCCAAACCAATCAGTGGTCTGATTTAGTAATCACACACCCTTAATCCCAACCACCTCTGAAAAAGCCCCACCTATGACCTCTTGAGTCTTTCGGGGGACATCTAACAGTCAGATAGTGGTGATACCCATGTGGCTGGAGTGTAGGATAGATGAGGACTCAGGGGACTGGTTCTTAGGCTGTGATTGTATCACACAGCAGTTGTAGCAGTGCTAGTGGGAAGGCAATGAACAACGTAAGCAGGAAATCAATATACAATGATGGTCCACCCATAAGACATGCTTGGAAGGAATGAATACAGGCTGATTGCCCTTCATTCAGCCCATTACTGTGAGGAGTGTAGAGTGAAAATCAGGATTTCAGGCTGCCAGCCATCCTGCCTCTCTGACCCCTATTTGTTAAACAAATGCCTGCTAACTGGGCTATTTTGAGCAGCCAATGGAATAACAGGAGTGCAAGAGTTTTGAAAAACATATTATTAAAAACAATAAGGTACTCAGGCAGTGAGGCCAACATTACTATTATTTTTAATATGGCACCGTTTCTCTTGTTGCCACCTCCATTCCCCATGAACTTCCACTTCAGAGAAAAGATAGTGGGAAGAAATTCGCACCTCCCTTGGGACTGCAAAGCAGCCACCTCCACCGGGCTGAGGAGAGCCTTGAGGCTGGCTGGGGCTGGGTGGGGCAGCACAGGAAGCAGAGCAGCCTTACCTCCGGCCCATCTATGTCTGTGAGCTGAGAGGCCTGCCCACAAACCCAGTCAGTCACTCCAGTGAGCCCAGGAAGCACCTGCATGCCTGGCCCAGGGGTTCCCCAAAGAGGCAGGACACCAGCCCCCCACCTCCTGTGAATGGGAGTGGTTTCTAGGTGACTCATCTGAGTAAAATGCAGGAAAAAAAAAAAACAGAAAAAAAATGCAATGGAGACTATTAGCTTTTCACAAGTAAGCCAAGTGCCAGGTCTCACATTGTGTTTCACCTTATCTCAGGATCAGAGAAGGAAATCAGGGAAGGCCTGGCTGGAGTCTACAGAGCCAGACCATTTTTGCCCTTTTCTTTCTCTGTAAGAAATGTTCTGGGATTGACTTAGGTAGGAAGTGAAGTCACCCACTGAATTAAGGTTGTGTTGTTGCTAGAGAGACAGGGTGCTGTGATGGCAAGGAGCCACCTCTGTCAAATACACCAGCTCTGTGACCTTGGACAAATTACCTAACCTTTGGGGGCCCAGTTTCTCTGTCTAAAGAATGGAGGTAATAATAATAATACATACTCCCTAGGGCTTCCATGAAAGTTACATTAATAAATCTACCCTACATGGATAGAACAGTGTCTGAAAACAATGAGGTTTTCATGCATGTTCCTTCTCTGATTCTGAGATAAGGTGAAACACAATGGAGACCTGGCACTTTATTCATAATAACATTGCTCAGCACTGGTTAGCTCAGTTGGTTAGAGCATGGAACTGATAATATTGTTGATGCATATTACTTACCCTCATTAGCCGTTTTCTTGTAACACAGTCTCTATGGGTACAGCATCTATGCTGTTGCCCTCTGAAGGGGAAAATACAATCAATGTCTTATTGCCATGTCCTCTGTTCCTGTCTTTAACCAAAAGCCCCAAGTCTCACCCTCTCCCAGAAGCTCCTCCTTCTGTACCTGGGCAGCTTCTTCTCCCCTGCAAACACTTGGCCTCAGGCCTGTCATAGATGGAGATGAATCAAGTCCAGAGCGTAAGAGGCCTAGGGGCTCAGGAGAAAGCCCTGGATTTGTGTCTCACCTCTGGCATCAGCACCTGACCACTTCTAGACCCTATGTCATCGGTCTCATGAAGATGATAGAACTTCCCTAATGCAAAGGTGTAGAAACCTGAGGCACCGTGCCTGGCCCATAGCAGGCAGTGGTGACAGTTCAGTGTACCGGCTCTGCAAGACCAGCAGATGTGTCTTACCCCCTTGCTGGCCATGTGCCCTCAAGCAGTATTCTTCTTCTCCTTAAGTTTCTGGCCCCCCTCTGTGTATACTGGGGATTAGAAGCCCCTCCCTTGTAGAATCATTGCATAGGTTTCAAGAATCACTCTTTATGAAGTGTTCAGCAAGCATTCAACAAGTGTTTCCCTCACAGAACTGACAGCCAGATGTTCTGCAGTGCCTAGGATCTGGAGCCCAGTCATGCATGGGAGACAATGCCCTGACCTTGGGGGGACAGAGAGTGGATGCTTTGCTCAGTGAGACCCTGAATGTCTCCCAACCTCTTGCCCACAGGACTGTATGTGCTGGTTGGAGCTGGGGCCCTAATGATGGCCGTGGGGTTCTTTGGGTGCTGCGGAGCCATGCGGGAGTCACAGTGCGTGCTTGGATCAGTAAGTAGGGCACTGTGAGTTTGGTGGGCTGGGGAGAGGGTGAAGAACTAGCTTGAAGGGACTTGGGACGCCTGGCCTGCAGCACCAGCCCCTCCAGGACTCACTAGAACCCATGGCACCCCCTCCTTCACCCCAAATCTCAGGTTTCTCCATCTCTTGCATAAGAATAAAATTATCCTAGTCCCCTCCCTGCCTCATGTAGAAAGTGTGGGGGGAAATGAGCTCATTGGTATAAAGATGTTTGGAAAGAAAAAGTGCCAAGTAATTGTAAGAGATTATGATTTTTCTTTCAAAATTAATATTTCACTATGGGTGAGGTATCTAAATGATTCCTACAGCCGGGAGGAGCTATTCTTTACAAGAATAGCATTTCAGGTTAAGATCAGTAACTTGACCAAACATACTTCTGGTGGTTTGTTTTAACCTCTAAAGAAAGCATCTGTTTAAAAAAAAAAATCAAATAATTTCAGTTTACTGCTATCCAACCAATGTCAATGTAGCCTAGGAGGGACAAGCAGAAAAAACAGGGATTGGAAGAGATAATGTTTTTATATTTCTCTTTGAGGACTCTGAAACAGCATTTTTATTAGACAGCTTCTCATTTCTCATTACTCATTGCAGTCTTTGGACTTTTTGACTCTGTGCTGCTTCTGATCACTTGCTATGTAAGACATATAATTTGTTTCATTATCTATTCATTCTCTTTCTCCTCTGCTAAGCATCTCTCTGTCTTGTTTATCACTAAATTTAGTTTGATCAGAACAAACTGAAGGCCTGGAAAAAAATCTGTCCAGAAAGATTCCCCCATACATATACCTCCACTCCCTCTCCTCAGAGAAGCCTTTTGAACCACGAGGTTCCTGTTACACTCTTCCCAAGCCCAGGTCCTTTTGGTTTCTTTCTCTTCTGACCTTATTTTATCTCATTATAGATACTTTTTTTGTTTATCAAGTATTTACTGATAAGTGCCAGGCACTGTCCTGGGTAGTGGAACTTCTATATTATTATTGGAAATTCTCTTATTCACATTTTTAATCCTTTACTATTTGTTATATCTTCCCCTGACCAACATGAGGTCCATTGAGATCTTGTTGACTATTGCCAGGGTTAGTGCTGGTACAGAATAGACACTCATGAATGAATGAACTACATGAAAGTGACTCAACTGTTGCATAAAAGAAACTAAGGGAGCAAATGCTTCCTGTTAGGTCAGTCAGTTCAAAGTAGTAAATTGCCTCATGCTTTTCCAGTGGAACTAGATTCAAAAAAAGGTAAATGAATTGAAAAGGTATTAAATTAATGAAATTAGTATTTTCTCTTCTCTTCAGTTTTTTACCTGCCTACTGGTGATATTTGCTGCTGAAGTAACCACTGGCGTATTTGCTTTTCTAGGCAAGAGTGTTGTAAGTAAAAATTACTTACTTTTTAAAATGATGATTAAAGGGTTCTCTTTATGACAAAAGATATGAGGATATTGACTCATAATGTTATTAAGAAGTTAAATAGCCTCTCCACATTATAGTATAAGCAGAATTTTAATCTGGAGGTAGTATACAAAATGAAGCATGTATGTGTACAAGTGTACATAAGTATATATGCAAATATTTTCCTAGGAAACAAGTTCACAGCATTCACAGACTTACAAAATGGTCTGAGATTGCTTTAAAAGTATCTCCGATTTAAGATTATCCCCAATTCAAAATGAGGCAGGAATACAGACATAAGAAAGAGGGATGGGAAAGAATATACACTGTCATTTCTTCTCAGACTGTCATTTGTCCAAAAGGCTTGGCCTCAAAGACGAAGCCCTAGCCTACTGTGTACTAGTGAAGACAGTTTAGATTGGTGTCCAATTCTGGGTATCCAAAACAAATCATGAGGAGAACTCACAGAAGAAGTGGTCTTTTAGGAGTATAATCACACAGAGGAATGGAAAGGACAAGAATGAAACCTTAAGTGTTCTACAATTCAGATTAGTTTGTGTGTCATCAGTGTTATGTGTATGAACTTATTAAAATGGTATATGTAAAATAAGTAAATACTGCTTCCTTTGAAATTTTTCTAAAGTGGCTGGTTATATTCATAGGTTATTTTAAATTCAGCTCCATACAGAAGTGAGACTAGATCCTCGGACCTTCTGGATTTGGATTCATATAGATTTATAATACTAGAGAAAGCATCATCTAAGTTTCCTATGGTATTTAAATTCAGAAAATCATCGTTGGTAATGAACAACTTTTGAACCATGTCATGAAGAGACTTGAATTCTTTTAATTAGTGGATGGCTGTATAGATCCCAACCCTGACTATGCATCAGAATCTCCTTGCTGGAGCCCAGAAATCTGGGGTCCAGTTGATGCTGAAACATTATCAGGTTTGGAAACCTCCACTCTCTAAGAAGCCTTTCTAGTCCATGAAAAATATTCTTGGTTAGTCTATCCTTTCATCGTCAAAAGTATCTTGGAAACTCTAGAATCTATAATCTGCTCCGTATATTCAGAATCATCTTAAAATACAGATGATAACATGGGAAGGCATATGAAGGCTATGGAAGAAAGGACTTTCCTTTCTTCGAAAAGAGAACACTTGAAAGTTTCCCTCACTGTGCTCTCACTTTCCCTGGTATATTTTCAGGCTATACGACATGTACAGACCATGTATGAAGAGGCTTACAATGATTACTTTAAAGACCGAGAAAAGGGAAATGGGACTCTCATTACCTTCCACTCAGCAGTGAGTAACTTTACTTCTTCCTTGACATTCCATCTTCTAAAGGTCATGCATGAAGCAGGTTCTCTCTGATCAGCTGGATTAAAAATAAAAATAAGTTCAGTAAAGGCAAGCAGCAGCCTCCTATTTTAGCCCTTGTGAGAGCCACGGTTTTTGTCCAGTACAAAACCCTAGACAAGAAAGAGGCCTACCACACCACAGAGTTCATAAGAGGAAGTCAGGGTGTGTGCCCACAAGAGACAAAAGAGCATGAACAAGAACACAAAGAAAGCAGCCCAAATAAGTGTCAGGTTCTCTCTGGGTGCCACTGTGGGTCTGATAGAAGCAAGCAAAGCCTTCAAGCCAGAAAGCTACTTTCTAGTTTACCAAAGAGATGGG
>RJWT010021806.1:0-17454 GCA_004365215.1 Cuniculus paca | reverse complement strand
TAAAACAGAATAGAGTCAATCAAAACAAAACAATGAATGTGGTACAGGACTTCAAAACAAGATAAAAGGAAATCTCAATGGCTACTGTAATATCTCTTGTTATCTTCAAAACAACTGCCCATACCATCAGGCACAACAAAACCAAAGAAAACAGAACAGAATAAAACCAATCAAAACAAACCACTGAAAGTAATATAGGACCTCAAAACAAAACAATAGGAAAACATCAGGGGCTACCATTATGTCTCTTGCTATCTTCAAAGTAGCTGTGCATACCATCAGACACAATACAGTCAAACAAAACAAAACAAAATAAAATCATTCAAAACAAAACAATGAAAGCTCAGTCTTTTTCTAGATCTCAAGTTCTATGATCTACATGCTAACCTCTTTCCAGTAAAAAAAAAAATAACACATTTCGCCATTGACAGAAGCAGCGTCCTCTAATCACCAGGAAATAATACATTGTTGTGGCCACAATTTCAAAGAGAAAACGAGAATTATTTACTTATCTGTAATATTGGTTTAAAGTGTTTCAGATTCTTTTAATAAAATGAAGAACTTTCACCAGTATAACTCTGCAGTATTAAAAAAATGGTCAGGATGGCTATTAATACTTATCAGAGGTTGCACGAAAATCCAGAGTACCTCAGCATTCGTCTTTGCCTTTCCTTTAAACTCCTCCAAATTGATCAAGTGCCATTTATAACAACTGAAATCTCTTAGGTAGGAGAGATGAGACTATATGGAGTTGGATTTTTTAAATAAATGATCGTGAAAGATTACCATGCAGTAACTGAGGAAAAAAATTAACAAAATTTAAGTGTATACTTATCTTACTTTACACTCCTAAGTAGTAGATTTTTGGTCTTGTCAGGCCTGAAATTATAGAACTTAATAGACATGCCCTGTTCTTTTCCCCAGGAAAGTTGTAGTACATGTCTGGGAAACGAGGAAGAAGTGAAAGAGAAGAGAGAAAGACGGGCAGAGTGAAGGAGATACCGACTGTGATTGGGAGACACTTTTAGCTTAAGTCTGAGTGTCTGAGGAGGAATGGGGGTGACAGAGAAGTGATTCCCAGGTCCCCAGAGGGCTTACTACATTGAACAAGCGGCGATTCCCCATAATTACATTTTTCCTGAAGGCACTGAGCTCATTGGATAATTATCATTTAAGCAGATATCAGAGAGATTCTGGCTGTTTACCTTTTAGGGTCTGTATCCTGGGGCATATTGGGAATTCATATATAATTGTTTCAATGATTAGGTGTGATTTACAGGGTATAAAAGAATGGATTTTCTATAGATATTAGTGGAGGAAATATTTGTTTATCTCTCTTTCATCAAGGTGGACAGAATCTA
Organism: Cuniculus paca; assembly: GCA_004365215.1. Classification (NCBI taxonomy): domain Eukaryota; kingdom Metazoa; phylum Chordata; class Mammalia; order Rodentia; family Cuniculidae; genus Cuniculus; species Cuniculus paca. The sequence continues at coordinate 16,093 of RJWT010021806.1, read as the reverse complement.
GACTTTGCCAGATATTCCCTTCATTTCACTGACTTGGTAAGATTTGTGCTTATACAGATGGTGACAGAAAGGTGGCCCTCCATCCCTGGCTTCTGACCCATTCCAATCTGAGCTCCTAAGTTCACCCACCCACATTGTTTCTTCTTGGTAAGACCCTTAGAGACTAAAGATTCTAAGGATCAATGACTGGCTCTCAAGACAAATTTTGACATCAGCTCAAAGTCTAATCATAGTACAGTTAAATAATGGAAAAATCAATTTTCTGTAGATTTTTATGATGGTAAGCTGGGAATGAACTCTATAGCTTCTGAATTTAAAGGGGAAAAATCACCAATGATAGAAAAACTACTGAATGATACATCAACAAAATATGAATAGACATTCTGCTCTTAGAAATGCATAATAATGGAGATGTCTGCAAATTTCCAAACACTGTGGTATTTTTATCTTCACTCATTTAGATATTCAGTTTCTATAGACTTAGAGAACACAAGAATGATACAAAAATGAAGTGCAGAGGTACTCAATAAAAGTAAAATGAATGAAAACTGAAGGATTTACAGAACTCTATGTAGACTTATATTTTACCGAAAGAGTGAAGAAATTCTGAAAAGATAAATATGGTAGATACCAGCTAAAATGCTGGATGAGTTAAACAGTGTAAGATTTCCCATGTATTTGAATTTAAATCTGTCTGAACCAGAAGATACGCACAATGCAGTATAATAAAGAAAAATATTCTGGTGCAAAAACAGTTAACAACACAAATCCCTTTAAGAATCAAAAGGAATCATTTTGGATGGCTTAAAAAATCAAGTAGAAGATGTAATTGGCAATTAATGTTGAAAAGGTTTTGAAGGCATAGGTAGAGAATTCTGGAATTCACATGAAATAGGGCATATTGGTTCTTACCTATTTGATGACTGTCTTGATAAACTCCCAACTGAGAAACTTTCTTACAAAAGTTACATTTTGGAGGAGAATGTAAGATTAACACTATATTCTACATTGGGTCCCTGTGTAAAATTGAAAATTCAAAAATTTCCATACATATTGCTGCTTCCTAAAGCTACTTAGAGTTTGGTTCCTGCTTCAGAGCAGTTGAGGGTTAGGAAATAAATAGTAATGGGATTTTTGTAGAAATTTTTGGTAATCTTTATTTTATTATGATATTAAGATTAATTTAGATAAGAGAGAAAAACACCATAAACTTTAAACCCCAATGTGAAATGTGAGAAACTGTGACATCATCCAAGACAATTTTCCTATTCTGCCTCAAATAGAGATACCTCATATGATAATGTAAGCCAAGGCTTTACTGTGTTAGCTTTTTTAAAAAATGTCTTATAAAAATTCCTTTAATCATTACTTCCATAACACCTTTTCCATCTTGATCCTATTTCTCTACATTTCCAAATGTATGCAAGTCTAGATTGGGCTCACCAAAACAAATAATGTGCAGTGACATTTATAATGATTTGTTTTAATTTGACTAGATTCTATTTGTTGTACACATGGTTCATGAATATCAAAATTAAATTATATCTAAATTTGGTCTACTGTGATTTTACTAAATTAATATCAATTATAATTCATCCATGAGGTGATCTGAAAAACCAATGTGTAATGTGAGACCTAATTTTAAAATGTATGCCTTTCCATCGCACCAAAAAAGTCTGCATGTTTGTATAAATTTCCAGTTATTGTTTCATTAAAAATAATTTCTCAAAGGGAAGTACTATTTTTAAGCACCCTCAAAGAATCAAACTTCATTTAGTAGTTTTTCATTTTTTTTCAATGATTCTACTTTTAAAAATATTTTCACAGCTACAGTCACTGAGTGACTTCTGTAAGGAAAAAGAATGTCCATTTAAGTCAACACGTAACAAGGTGTATGTTGCCATTTCTGAAATAAAAATAGTTTCCTCTGTGTTGGCCCTCATTTTATGTATTTTAACTTTTGACTTATTATCCTAGCCACGTCAGAATGAAAAATGGTTCTCTCTAGAGACTTCCATTATGTCAAATTGAAAAATCATCTCTCTTGACTGCTTTGGGCACATGCATGTTCAAAGCCCTTTTGCCTCATTTCTCATACTGCCCTATGTGGCTATGCAGTTTTTCTCTCTTCAGGCTCATTTCCATTGCTGATGACAAATGTCACACTGTGGTCAAACCATGTCCATGTGTATTCAGTAATACCCCAACAGCTGGCAATGATTTATTCATATGTTTGATTTATTTAAAATGTTGCCTTTGCCTATTACCTAAAGCCATTTACTGCCTGAAAAGTGGGTTTGTTTGTGTTTGTAATTGTGAAGTTGAATTACTCTATAGACTCACCTATACACAAACACACACACAGACCCACACACACGCATGCACACACCCACACACAGTGGGTTGGGAATAATGTCATGTAAAGGAAACAAGATTTTTCTTAAAATATATAATTATAATTTACTCTAGGGGACTACTATATTGGATAAGCTTTCTAATCTGCACCTCACTTAATCTCAGCTTTAGGAGTTGTTCTTTGGAGGACTATAGTTTTCCCCTTGGAAGACATAGGGCAAATTTATTTTCTGGGTTCAGTGTTTTAGAGTTCCTTCTCCAAGCACTGGAGAGAAACTTGTGTGATCTCACTCTCTCCCAATAGTCTTACTTCTTCTCTGTTTCCATCACCTTCTCAGCATTCTTCATCTCTTATTAACCTTTAATGCAGGCCTGAGAGGCAGGAGGACAGAAAGTCACATGGGAAGCTTTCTCATCTGCCTACTGTCCAAGGCACCGTGAAAACAGTTTGTGGTTTAGGTGGCTTGGTCAGTGCTTGCAACCTCTTAACAGCCCTTCCCAATCTGAGGACTTCCTCAATTAGTTATCTTCTCTGATACCTCTCTGAGCACTTTAACCACAAGGGATCTCATCCTTCCTAATCTTATAGTAATACATTCATTGCATTCATGTGACACTGGAATACAGTATAGTTACATATATGTGGATGCTTCTAGTTTTTCTAGATTGTCATCTCCTTGATAGTATATGCTACTTCCTACTTCAAATAACACCTAACTTAGAGCTTGGTAGCCATTGCTGTTTGTTTTCAAAATAGCTGTTGACTAAATGAACACATCAGGGCAGGCCAGGGAAGCAGTGAAAAATTAATGAGACTGTTAAACAGGAAAATTTAACTATAATGTTTAGTGTGATGGAATGCTCATCAAAGTGTAATGATTCATTCTGGAATTTGAAATGAAGGAAGCATATATGTTTAAAAGGCATTTTAGCTGGTAAAAAGTCACTGAGGCATTGAACATTATTATAGTGACCCTTATTACTGAAAATTGGCATTTCTGTCTAAATGGCACTCTATAAAATTAGATTTTTCAATAACATATTAGGCAAATACATTATTCTGTAGATTCAATCTGAGATTTCATAGAATGGAAAATAAATAGAACAAAGCAGAAATCTCTAAATAAAATATATAACTATTGATTTGACATTAAGTTTAACTATAAATAAGAAATGAGTATTGCGAAGATGGAAAAATAAAATAATTCTATTTTCTTCTTGAGTTGTTCCTATTGAATTAAGTTTTATTTTAAATTAATCTTTGGAGTTCTTCTAATCTGAAAGCCTTGTTTTATGCATGAAGAAAATATTTGAATCTTACAGAAGCTAAGTGGCTTAGACATTAAAACATGAGAGACAAAAGAAGGAAAAAAAGTGTCAGAGGAAAATGTCACACAGCTGGAGTGAGGAACAGCAGACTCAATTGCAACTATTTTTTCACATACATTTTTGACTAAATAAATTTGTATTACATAAATGTATGGCTATTACTGAGTAAAGGCAAATAAGCAAGCAGCAACACAAAATAGAACCCCACTTCTAAGTATCTTTTGGTTGGGAAAGAGCTCTTAATATAAAAATATATCAAGAATTCATCAAGATCATATGGTCTTGCACAGTAAAGTCACTTGTAGAAGACAGGAAAAAGAATGACATTGGTTAAAGTATTATAAAACCTGTTGTTTCCATGACAGTTTGCTTGGACACAGCAGTATCTTCTCCCAGAAGAAGAGAATATTTTTAAAATGATATCCTTATACTTCTCATTGATTCATTTATTCAACTTTTTTGAGTTATATTAAGCAAAGTATACCAAATTCCTGCTCTCATTAAGGTTGTATTAATGATGGAGAAGACACAGGAACCAATATATAATAAATCATTGCATATCAGGAGAAACAAACACGATAATCTCACATAAAGAACAGCAGGATGCAATCATAAATATATGTGCAACAAATACCAGTGCACCAAACTATACAAAACAAATATTAACGGGCATGAAAAATGAAATAAGCTGTAATGCAATTGTACTGGGGAGATCTCAATACCCCACTGTCACAAAAAGAAAGACCAACTAGACAACAAAATCAACAATGAAATATTAGAACTGAACCAAACTTTTGAACAAATACACTTAGTAGATCTCTACAGAGTGTCCCATCCCACAACATCAGAATATACATTCTTCTCAGTTGCACACAGCATGTTCTCCAAAATAGACCACATACTAGCTCATAGAACATGCTTAAGTAAATGCAAAGGAATTGAAATTATCACATACGTATTATAAGATCATATGGCAATTAAACTGGAAATCAATGGCAAATGAAACCACAAGAACTGCATAAACACATGGAAATTAAATAGCACCCTCCTGAACAACCAATGGGTCATAGATGAAAGTAAAGAAGAAATTAGTTTCTACAATTAAATGATAATGACAATACAACATACCAGAACTTATGGGGCACAATGAAAGCAGTCCTAAGAGGGAAATTTATAGCAGCGAATGCCCATATCAGGAAAACAAAGCAAGCAAAATGAACAACTTGATGTTGAACCTCAAACTTCTAGAGAAAGAAGAGCAGGCCAAGCCCAAAGCTCATACAAGGGAGGAAATTGTAAAGATCTGAGCAGAAAATAATGCATTAGAGACCAAAAGAAGAATACAAAGAATCAATGAATTGAAGAGTTGGTTCTTTGAAAGATTAAACAAAATCGACAAGTCCTTATCCAACCTTATCAGAAAAAAAAAAAAGAAAAAAGAAAAAAAGGAAAGAAAAAACTCAAATCCATGCGATCAGGAATTAAAAGGGTGAAATCGCAATGAACCCTGAAGAAATTCAGACAGTCATCTATACCCACTTAGAAAACTTGTATTCTCATAAGATGGAAAATGCAGAAGAGATGGACAGATTCCTAGGTACATATGAATTACCAAGACTGAATCAAAAACATATAAAAATCCTAAATAAGCCAAAATTAATCAATGAAACCTACCAACAAAGAAAAGCCCAGGCCCTGATGAATTCATTGCTGATTTCTTTAAGATATTTAGGGAAGACCTAACACCACAACTTCTAAAACTCATTAATGAAATTGAAATGGAAGCAATATTCCTAAATTCATTCCTGGAAGCGAGCATTACCCTGATACCAAAACCAGAGAAGAACCCAACTAAGAAAGAGAATTACAGGCCAATCTCCCTAATGAACATAGATGCAAAAGTCCTCAGTAAGATATTGACAAACAGAATGCAGAAAACCATCAAGGATATTATAAGCCATGACCAGGTGGGATTTATCCCAGGGATTTAGGGATGATTCGACATACATAAATCAGTAAATGTAAAACACAATACTAACAGAGCCAAGGACAAAAATTATATGATTATCTCTATAGATGCAAAAAAAGCTTTGACAAATTCCAGCACCCATTAATGGTAAAAATCCTACAGAAAATTGGAATAGATGGTCTTTATCTCAATCTGATAAAAGCCATTTATGACAAACCAATAGTTAACATCATACTAAACGGACAAAAATTGAAAACTTTCTCTCTAAAATCAGTAACAAGACAAAGATGTCCACTATCTTCACTCTTTATTCAACATAGTCCTGGAAACCTTATCCAGAGAAATTAGACAAGAGAAAGAAATAACAGGCCTGCGGATACAGCTCCGTGACACAGCACCTGCCTGGCAAGTGTGATGTCATCAGTTCTATTCTCAGTACCAAAGGGTGGGTTAGTAATAAGAAAGAAATAAAAGGAGTAATGATAAGAGAGGAAGAAGTTAAATTATCATTATTTGCAGACGACATGATACTCTACATAGAAGACTCCAAAAACTCCACTAAAGAACTGCTAGATTAAATAAGCAAAGTGAGTAGGGTACCTGGATAGAAAATCAACGCTCAAATAACAATAGCCTTCCTGTATACAAATAACAAACTCATTGAAAGAGAAATTAGGGAAACAACACTTTTCACAATATCATCCCTCCAAAAATGAAATACCTAGGAACCAATCTAATAAAGGATATAAAAGACCTCTACATTGAAAACTACAGTACTCCAGCCGGGGATCTAGCTCAGCGGCCTAAGCACCTGCCTGGCAAGTGCAAGGTCGTGAGTTCAATCCCAGGTGCCGCAAAAAAAAAAAAAAAAAAAAAGGATGTATTAAAAAAAAAAACTACAGTACTCTGAAAAAGGAGATTGAAGAGGATATCAGAAAATAGAAAAATATCCCTTGCTCTTGGGTAGGAAGAACCAATTTAGCAAAAATGACCATACTTTCAAAACTGAATACAGATTTACTGCAATTCCAATCAAATTTCCAACAGCATATATCAAAGAATTAGAGAAAACTATCCTAAAATTCATTTGGAACCAGAAGAGATCTAGAATTGCAAAGGCATGTCTAGGTAACAAAGGAAAGGCAGGGGGCATCACAATTCCTGACTTGAGATTGTACTATAAACTACTGTGAGAAAAACAGCATGGTACTGGTAAAAAAAACAACAAACAAAAAACCTTATTTTTGACAAAGATGCCAAACACATTCATTGGAAGAAAGATGGCCTCTTTAATAAATGGTGCTGGAAAGACTGGCTCTGCACATGCCAAGATTAGCATTATCTTTCACCATGCACTAAACTAAATTTGAAATTGATCAAAGATCTAAATATTAAAACAGAAACATTAAATCTGCTAGAAAATACAGTAAGTAAAACTCTTGAAGACATTGGTGTAGGCAAAGACTTTATGAGTAAAACTCTGATCATACAGGAATGATCAGAATCACCTGGGACCTCATGTTATTCAAAAGCTTTTTCACAGCAAGAAAAACCACCAACAGAGTTTAGAGACAATCCACAATGTGGAAAAAATGTTTGCTAGCTGTTTCTCAGACAAGGGACTACTATCAAGAATTTTTATAGAACTTAAAAAAAAAAAATCACACCACCAGAATTTAAAGATCCAATCCAAAAATGGGTATCTGAGATCAATACACACTTGATAAAGAAATGAAGATGAAATACAATGAGCAAATATATATATGAAAAAACATTAAAAATCTAAGGTAATTCGAGAGATACAAATTAAAACAACACTGAGATTCTATCTCACTCCGGAAAGAAGAGCTTTTACCAATATATCAAACAATAACAAATGCTGAAGGGGCTGTGGGAAACAGAAACCCTTCTCTACTGTTGGTGGGAGTGTAGACTGGTACAACCACTGTGGATATCAGTGTCAAGATTTCTCAAAAAACTAGGATTAGAGGTTCCATTCTGCTCATCTATTCTCCTTCTGTGTATCTCCCCAGAATTAAAAATATCATACTACAGCAATATATGTGCACCCAGGTTTATAGCACTACAATTTATAATATCTAGATCTTGGAAGCAACCCAAATGCCCATCAACTGAGGAATGGATAAAAAAGATGTGGTCTTTTTATGCAATGGAGCACCACTCAACCATAAAGAAGGAAAAACTGGAGACTTTTATAGGTAAATGGATGCAACTGGAGACCATGCTCATAAGTGAAATAAAGCAGATGCACATCTGTAAACATCATATGGTGTCCCTAGTGTGAGAAGCTGAAAGAGTAAACAAAATCCAAAATGTACAACAGATATTGTGAAATGGGAAGAAACTTCAAAAGGAAAGAGAAACTGGGATGGGGAATGGAGAAAAGAAGGAAGGGAAAAGCGAAAACAAATTATATATATATATTAGTTATACTGCTAATTTCCCTTAGTTCATTGAGAAGAAAAGTTTGGACAATTAAATGCCAATTTCTTGTACTCTAAGTAACTAATTTAAAGATAACAATATGTAATGTATTCACCATTGTTACCCTCCTATTATCTTGTTTTGAAAGGATAGGTGTGCTATTGGAGAGAAAGTAATCAAGGAAGGCCTACTGAATGCGATAAAAGTCCTAATAGTGTTTTGAGACATGTACTTTGCTATGCATAATAGAAGACATTAGTTATGGTCCACAAGGAGACTCACCTGAAGTAGAAAATTGCAAAATTAAAAAAAAGTAATGATTTATTATAGTGAATTTACAGATTACAGAAGACAAGTCTGCAGCTTCACAGATTGACCCTGTTATCTCCTCCATCCCTGGATTCTACTCATAAGGTGATTAAAAAAATAGAAGCACGTGTAAAGAAAAGGCTTACTCATAGACTAATATTAAAGTAGCCCATCTAGCTGCTTCCTCGCCAGTATCGTCCCCTCCATGTTGTGAAGACGTCTTTCCGTCCAAAGAGAGCAGATTCACAATGGAGATGGTCCAGATTTGAAATACTAATTTAGAAACACTTTTGAAATTGAACCTGAAACGAAACCAGCAAACAAGCAAAAAGCAAAATGAAAAACGACAAACCCAAACATATCATTTCTTCTTCCTCTTCAACCGTATGATCGTTTCTCTACAGTACCACAGAGCATGTTCTTATATGTTTTTAACTTAATAAAAACCGGGGACAGGCTTTCATACATATTCATGGATACTTGATTAATAATTGATGAGAAGGCCTGAGGCAGGTGGTTGAGAATGAGAAACATTTAGCAGGGAGCTGGGGGTAGATCTCACACTAGCCTCAGTCCCACGGGAACAGAAGCTGTAAGCAAAGGGAGGAGGAGGTGAAGGCAGACACAGTGCTGAATGTCATCAGTGCAGTGTAATTTCCTTCATTTACATATTTAATTGCTTCCTGTCTTTAGCAGTTGGGAACTAGGATTCTGACACACTTTCTGAGAAATTTATCTGAGGGCTGGAGAAGCTGTGTGGTGTGGGAGGGAAAAGAAACCTAAGCCTGCTAGTTGTCCTTGGGAGATGCAGAAGGATCATTACCATTACATCCTGGGTTATCAAGAAGCTCTAGAAATAGATTTAGTCCAAAGACCTGATTGTCACAGAAATGACAGTGTTTTCATACTACAGGATAGACATGCCTCTCAGAGACCTTGAGTTTCGCGATTTGACTAACCATTCATTGTCCAAATATCATACTAAGTCAAATGTCTTGAGTTTATCTGGCCATTTATCTTTTATAGAACATTGTTACTTAATACATGTGACAAGTGTCTGGTATCAACATTATCATTTCTGTTTTTCACATGAGTTTTTTTACATATCAAGACATTAAGTGCCTTTCCAAATTCTTAAGATATCAGTCATATTCAGAAACAGACCCTCCAGAATAGAGTTCAAGAAAGTTTCTCTCATGAACACAATTGACAGCGTCAGAATGCAGTTCAAACTGGACAACTGTACACGTGTTCAGACACATCTACAAATCTTGGGTTGAATTCCTAGTGATATCACATCACACTTTGAGGATGTTTGACATTTGGTGCAGCCTTATTGAGCCAGGTTAAGATATAGATCTTGAAAGTGCCACAGAAATATTCGCTATTAGTGATAGTAGTTCTACTAATTTTAATATACCAAGTAAAGACCTATGGGTTCTTATATATTACACAAATGCCCTAGAGAAGGTGAGCACTTTAATATTCTCGACACTTCAAATCAACAACAGCAACAAACCTGAACTTCACAAGGGCATTTTACAATTCTCTTTTGTTTTCAGAAATGTATTTGAAGAACTGCTGGCTTGGTCAAATTACTGATTATACCACAGAAGGCAGGATATATAAATTGGCATAAATGGATACATAAATTGGTACAAATGTCCATCAATGAGAAATAGTTAAAGAATTTGAAGGACCAAGATGTTTGTTTTATTTTTATAATCTTCTTGGTCCTAAGCAGCATATTTTACTTCATGTTTTACTAAACGTGGAAGCTGGTATTTGAAGCTTAATTCATGTGGAATGCACAAGTAGTCCAGGCCTGTGTTCATTCATCATCATGAATTTTCCTATGCAGAAGATTATCGTTTATTTATGATCTTGGTGGTGAAAATCAAAGTAATATTTAAAAAAACAATGGCAAATTCTGACCACTCAGTCTCATTTTCTGTTGGGAAGGCAATGATAAATAATAAATGAGTAGTTGATGCATATTTTAACAGAAATGAATCATTGCATAAATGTTAACTACTTATTTATTAATACTTAACTAATGTATAGCGTACTTAATGACAAATATAAAAACAAGTGATTTTTTTTCTTTCTCTCCTTAACCTGCTCAAAGAAACAAAGAAAGCTCACATAAATTTCTATTTTTACAACTTCACATAATTGTTTCAACTACCATTTCATAAGAATTTTATTTGACTTTTCCAGTGGGTAATTGGTTGAAATATTTTTATTATTGTAAAAATTTAAATAAGTCTCCAAGTAGCAAAATCCTGATTTTTTTAAATTCCCTTCCAAATTGAGTTATTTTTTTTAAAAAAACTAATTTAAAATATATCAGATCTGTATTTTTAGATGTTCTCAGTCCCCAGACATTAGCTCCTCTCGGTGATAGAGCAACTTTGTACTGGTTGGAATTTTTCAAAATTACTTGTTTCCATCTTCCTCTACCAAAGTGTCCAGCAACTGACTCAATACCAACTTCCTCCTCCTTCGTAAAGACTGCAAAACTTACTTACATCTGCATTTCTGCATAGTGCTAATTGTCTCACTAACACTTTCTCCTTTTTTTAGGATCTTCAGAGTCTTAGAATTAGTTCTTCTTTTCTGGTACATTGTCTATTGCATTATGTAAATGGAAGCTTTGATTTACAGTTGAAAATTACAACATTAAAGAAATTCTACCAGAAAATAAATCTTACCTATTCACATTGTAAGAAAGGTCCACTGGCCCCAGGGACCTGATTTCCGAGTTACAGTTTGAAGTAGCACTTGAATGTAAGTCTTTATAAATCATTTCCTCAACTTTCTGCTGTTGATGGGTTGTATTTTGGTCATAGCACAGAAGCCATCCTTGGTGACTAAAATCTTCAACTGGAGTTTAAACATCTGTGTCTCTTAATTTTAGTAGCATACTCATAAAGTGAGTTGCAAATTTTCATATTAAGAAAAGTATTTTCTTCTTTTTCTTCCCAACTAAAATTTGAGAACAATTTTTCTCCCTCTTTGGTTATTCTTTCCTGGAAACCACCTGTTACCAGGTAGCCAAGAGCTTCTTAGAGATTTGTCCTTTCCCACTCCATCTGGGTGGCTTTGTATCCCCTGCTATACATACTGCATAGCCAAATTACAGAATCATGAAAATTTAGTGGTCACTAAACATGACTATCAGTTAGAATTACATTAGATATCTTTATAAAAGAAGATTCCTTATAGTTTCCCATGAAATTTCAGAAAAAGTGTAAATAAGAATGGAGTTGAAAAAAAAAATGGAGTTGAAGAGTCGGTGATTTTTAAATAGATCCTCATGTGGTTTTGAAACACAAAATTTCAGAATGACTACTATCTTGTTTGTGCTTTTATATAATATCTTAGGTTCTTTTGAAAACTTGAATCTTCTCTAATTTAGTTTATATGATGTATTATATTTATTGTATTTTAAACAGCTAACATACCAAATTTTTGGTTAGTAAATTTGGAAAGGTTATTGGACCCACCTTCAGACCTACTAAGAATATCTGTAAGAGTTGAAGAGGAAGAGAAATTCTTTTGATGTAATTTAAGGAATATAAAATGTCAGAGCCAATTATTTAGCAGTGGCATAAAGTAGGCCAATTAAAAATGCTAAAAGTAAAAAATTCTCAGGTCTTGGAAGAAATGACTGACCCACTGTGTGACAGTTCACAGGAGGAATTTAAGAAAGACAATGAATGGATCATAGATATTGGTGGGAAGACATTTGCAGAGCCTGATCTAGTAGAATACCCAACTGAACACATGAAATTTCAATTGAGCAGTATGGGGCAAGGATCCATCTTTACACGAACAACACACCTTTCCTTTCAACACAACTTACTCTGCAACTACGGCTACATTTTCTGATCTGAGACAGAAAATTAGTTCCCAAGTATATGTGCTATAGAAAAAGTAAATATTCAAGGTGAAAGGAAGAGGGTATACATGTCATTATAACCATCCTACCAAAAGTAGTTCATCTCTTCATAAACAATATATGTTAATCAAAGCTTCTAGGGAGAGTGTATCTTTTATATCTCAGATTAGATTTCAAATTTAGGTTGGATGTAACTACACTGAACTTACAATGACAGGAAAACAGGGACTCTTATCTGGAGGTGAAAATGGAGAGACACAGCCTAAGAATGTGCTAATGTAGCTAAAAATGTTGGCTTCAATCTAACAAAGACTTGAGCAGCAATCAGTTCATCTTTGTCTGTAGAACTGAATTACACTATGTACTATTAAATACTTGGGCTTCATTTATCTTTTTGTCTAATCTGCTGAACAAACACTATACATACCCTATCTTTCATGACACAACAGTTATGAAACATCTCACATGGCATGTAAGGAAACAGGGTTTGTAACAAGTACTTGTGGATAGGGCTCTCTGTGTAGCATGAAGGTGGAAATTGTGCAGCGAGAATGGGGTACTAGGAGATGGCCCAGGACTCAGAAATGGAGAATTAATCTAGTTAGTGGACTACTTATGGTTGTCTTTTATTAGCAATATTTTGCTCTGCTTTGGAATTCTTTACCCAAGGTTGCTACTGGCCTTTTGCCTCCACACTACTGGTGCAGTCTCTATAAATATTCCTCCAGTACACATGGTTGATGCCCCCACATCCAACCATTTCCAGATTTTCCATCTTAAAACAATTCCATAGTGAGATCATATTTCTTTGTCATTCCTACCTTCATGAGATGATGGGATATGATGTCCTTTATTAGAAATTGTAAAGTATGTATGTCTGCCTGATGCATTCATTATTCTGTGGAGCTGATATGTTTAATCATTCCATTTACATTTTCTTGACCAAACTGTTTTTATTACTTAACAAATAGTTTTTGATTGCTGCTTCTGGGTTATGGCATTTAATGACTGAGAAGACATAGCCAAAAAGTAGTCCGCTGCTCTCATGCACCTATTTGAGAAAGGAATTCCTGAGAATGGGATTTTCAATGTAAATGGAAACAAATGAGTTCTCAAAGGAAATATTTGAAACATGAGTCCAACAGATCTTTCTGTTGGAAGAGAGTCAGGCAACTTGATTTCTAGAACTGCTCAACTCCTACCAAAAGACAGATGCTTTCTCCACTTCAGCAGTATTCCCAACAGTAGGATAATGAGGCAAATATAGTTGGACTTCTGTAAAATGTGAATTTCTCTACACCCACAGTATCAGTGTTCTAACTGTGAGCTAAATAAACTAGCGCAAACTATGATACCCAGTCAACAGCAACCCCTGGGACCCTAATCATTGCTGTGGTTAATTATACAGGCTCTGGAACACACTTGCCTGTGCCTGAATTCTGTCTCCAATTTAGTCCATGTATAAAATCTTAGGAGAATTGCTTTCCTCGCCCCGCCTCAGTTTCCTCAGAAATGAAGCTGAGACAATAGCAACACATATTTGCCTCTTCTGGATTCTGTGCAAATTTAACCAGTTTATTCAGATAAAGTATTTTGAATAGAAAATATTGAAAAGAGTGATCTTTATTATTATTATTATTCATGGTCCGATGTGGGCTGCATATCTGTTGAAAATAAGAAATAATTTACTTATTTCTATCCCTCACACTTGACAATTGTTCAGAAGATGTTTTTGAATTTAGTAGATTCAACAGAGTAGCTTCATAAGAAGCTGATGTTCCTCTTGATTTGAATATGCATTGAATACTTGGTAGTTTGCTCTTCTAATACTGCTTTGCACCTTTTCCTCCTGCTCTGCAGCCTTCACTAACAAGGCCTCTCAGAAACTAAGGGAGAACAAAGCCCAAGACAAGGATAATGTGGTGCCTGCTCACTGATTCTCCCATTTTTAAATAATAGTTGTTTGAGTATAAGCTTGGTGAAGTTCTCTAAATAGTCATATATTTCTTATATTGTGTCAAATTAAATATATGAAAATATGCCCCTAGCAAAGTGTGACATAAAAAGAGTTGTGACCTTTTGTAAGAAAGGATAATGAAGTGAGATTAACATTGGTGGAAGCTGCTACTTTTATTGCCCTAGAGGCTGAACTTCTTTATCTGGGGAGTAAAAATAGCATGAGTGCCCCAGAACTGTGGAAATCTTCCCAACAAATTGCTCCTCTCAGAGACCAAGTGTTGGAGAGAAATGAATTTTCTGGAAGTTGAAAATTTTACTCAGAAAAACACCCACATATTTCATAATATAAATATGTTTGGTAAGGCTTAGATTCAAGAGAATTTGACTTGACAATGTCATTTTATGTTTCAAAAAATTACTTGCTATTTTATTATCATCAGAGACAATAAGTGGTATTACCTGAATACTCATGTTGTCAAAGTGGCTTATTAGGTCTCATAAATGATGTTACTTGCCTAGACTTACACAGATTTCATTCTATTTATATTCATGGGACAGGGGGTTGTATATTTGTGTCCATCTGTATGTTTTATTACAAAAGTTAGAGGTTTGTTTTATACGCTTGGATGATAATCCTTTCTTCTTGACACAGAGGATCAATGGAGGAGGTGGAATTGAATATGCACTTGAATAAAAAACTTTAAAGAATACTTATTAGGTTGATATGTGATGGGAGGTAGCTGAAAGAAAAAATGGGCAGAGTAAATTGTAAGAACTGTGTGAAAAAATCTAATGACACAACCTTCAAATAGTAAGAGAGTGAGAGAGAGAGAGACACAGAGAATACCAACATTTTCCCCCACAGTATAAAGGGTATATAGTATCTACCCTTAAGAGATACATAACAGTGATGCACAGTAGACACGGTAACAATGTACAGCCCCTGAAGAGATACATAAGGGTGATGCCAATAGATATGGTAGCGATGTAAAGCAGTAATGGTAAGTGCATTAAGAAGGAAATCTGAAATTGGTGTTATAGTAGTCATAGATGAGAGGTATAATGTTGAATAAGCCTATAGACTGAGAATGGAATTTCAAACTTGTTTTGATGTCACCAATTAGTTTACTGTCAGAACGGAAAAGGACAGTCAAGCTCATATATTGAAATTTCTTTCAGTCTGTACAAATTGATTCATATAACGTAACCAGAAGATGGGGAAAAGAATGTGAGAATATTTTTCAGGCTTCTTTTATACGTAATTTTATAAAAAGGGCAGAGGAGAAAAGAGTGCTAGAGCTGTAAAAGGACTTGGTCACCTGTGTCCTATGAGCCAAAGCTAAATACAGGGTATATAAATATAAAACAAAAAGTTGCAAAGGAAACTTTCAGCTTAGTCTATGGGAGTTTTCATATTGGAGGAGAAAGAAAAAAGTAAAATATTCTGATATTAAAACTGAAATAAATGCCTACGAATAAATGTGTAAGAAAACTAAAAGGAGAACACTCGTAAATCTACATCAATCCTAGCATGCTAGGCTAGGCAAGAGTTTTGGATACAGTTATATCAACTATATATTGTGCAATTGTCCACTGTAATATGATTCCAGTCTCCTTGACCTCTCTTTTATCACAAATTATACTCAAAATTCTCTTTCTCTTAGCTTCCAGATAGTATAAGAACTGTGGAGTCTGAAGATATTCATCAAATACTGTAGTTAAATTTGGAAAGATCACTGTTAATTATTCTAAAATTTAAGATATTGACAGCCATTTTACATTTATTCTTATAAACTGGTAAAAGCTAAAGAAAAAATGTCTTG